>JAYJMB010007480.1:0-10169 GCA_036873735.1 Pouteria campechiana
GGGATGCTCATGCCTTTTGTGCAATGTGTGATAGGTGCCAGAGAATAGGTAACATTGGTAAATGAGATGAAATGTCACTCATAGGTAATCTAGTTGTTGAATTATTTGATATCTGGGGCATTGATTTCATGGACTCATTCCCACTATCTAATGGGAACATGTACATTCTGCTTGTTGTTGGTTATGTCTTTAAGTGGATTGAGGCAATGGTCACTAAAACTAATGATGCTAATGTTGTGCTAAAATTTCTGAATGACAGGACTTTCTCTAGGTTTGGCACTCCAAAAGCAATCATTAGTGATAGAGGAACTCATTTTTTTGCAATAAGGTATTTACATCTTTGTTGAAAAAGTATAACATCACTCATCGAGTTGTAACACCTTGTCATCCACAAACTTCTGGATAAGTTGAAGTAACAAATATATCAAAGCAATTCTGGAGAGGACAGTGAACACCTCAAGGAAAGATTAGGCAATGCAGTTGAATGATGCACATTGGGCATATAGGATTGCATTTAAGACCCTGATAGGAATGAGTTCTTACAGACGTGTCTTTGAAAAGCTTGTCATCTACTAGTGGAGTTAGAGCACAAAGCATACTGGGCAATAAAGAAATTGAACTTTGATTTAAAGAAGGCAGGTGAAGAGATAAAGCTTCAACTAAATGAACTAGAGGAGCTGAGAGATGAAGCTTATGAGAATGCAAAAATTTATAAGGAGCGAACAAAGAGATATCATGATCAAATTATTCACAAATGATGCATTGAACCTGGAATGGAAGTTTTGCTTTATGACTCACATTTATGTTTGTTTCCAGAAAAATTGCAGACTATGTGGGTTGGACCATTCCTGGTAACACAAGTGTTCTCACATGGAGCTGTAGAGTTAAAGAACTTGAGGACTGAAAACAAGTTCAAAGTCAATAGTCATCGAGTAAAGAGATATATGAAAGATGACTTGCCAATGCAGTTGAATAAAATTATTAGATTTCAGAATCTATGGAGGAGGAATTTGTCTTATACAAATGTTAAATAAAGTGCTCTTTGGGAGACAACCCAAGTTTTTGAATTTTCTTTATTTTGTTCGCATTCAGTTTAGTTAGTTGTTTTGTTTTCTCTATTAGTACAATTTTATTTAATTTTTTTAAGTAGCGGCTTGATATTTCTATTACAGAAGGAAGAAATCTATTTTTAGAATGAGAGTAAAAGTTACAGAGCATTGCAGATGATGTTTCCAGTGTTATAATTGCCACCTAATATTTGCAAAGGATGTCAAAACAATTTCAGAATGAGAGGATGAGAATGCACTTCATGCAGGGAAGCCCATGAACTTAAACTTCTATCATTATTGCACATTGATAATAATGTTTGGTTCAAGTTGAGGAGTATTTGGAGATTTACATTTAGATTTCAGAATTGCATTTTCAGACTTGCATTTAGTTCAGTTTGGAAATTTTTTTTTTCTAAGTTGTATATTTTTAAAGGAACTATAATTTCTAATGACTTGGCCAAGTAAAGCCAAGAGCAATTGTGCTAACATACTGAAATTGAATAGGATAGATTCATTCTCTCATAATAATCAAGTAACATATGCTAAGTTTTTTTATTACCATTGCATGTGATTTAAAATAAAGGATAGATGTTACCTTATGATTTATTGATTCTTGTGATAAGTCCTTCTTTTTCATGATTGGTGAAAATTTCATTGAACACATTACATCATAATTATGCAAACTATATGTTGATTAGTTGATGATGTTACGAATTCAGTGACAAATTTTGGTTATTTAAGAGAGATTTTCCTAACTGATTCATAAGTTCAGATTGTTATTTTGCTCGAGGATGATCAAAAGCTAAGTTTAGAGGTATTTGATAAGCTCACAATATATCATATTTTTATATTTAAATTCATATTTTAAGATCTTCTTTTAATGTGTTTTCAGTAGTTTATATTGACATTTATGTGAATATTTCACTTAACAGAGTTTGTTTTATTGATTTGTAAAATGAAACTGAAAATTACAAAAGATGTCAATTTAAAGTAATTTCTGGGACTAATGGAGGCATATGTGAAAAATGTGTTCAACATAAAAGTTTTAGCCTTTGTTCTTATATTTCCAATGCATTAATAATCATATTATTCTAAATTTATATGAGAAAGTTATAGTTAAAATAAAGCAACTGTCTGTAGAGCTTCACATTCGTCTGCTATTTCATCTGACAGAAGGCATCACTTTGAAGGCTCATAAATTATTTAAGATAGATGATTCAGACAAAGTGATCAATATAAAAGTTGTATCCCCTAAAATTATCTATCCAATGAAAAAATAATGTTGCAATTTTGAGTTCATATGAGGAAGTTACATCCAAAACAGTGCAACTCTCTCCAAAGATCTTTGAGACATCAATTTCGAATGAAAACAAAAGGTGATACTTTGAGGGCTTATGACTCAAAATATAAGCAGAATCAGGAAAAATGATTAACATGAAAGTTGTAGATCTTGAAATTATCTATCCAAATAAAAATTACCTAATTTGGAATTGATATAAGACAATTATGATAATTCTACTAAAATTGCTCTGGAACATAAAGTTCTTTGAAGTAGAATAAAGAACTCCAAAGTTAACTTCAAAGTTCTCCAAAGCAGAATAAAGAGCTTTGAAGTTCTCCAAAGCAGAATAAAGAACTCTGAAATTCACTTCAAAGTTCTCCAAAGCAGAATAAAGAATTCTAGAGTTTGCTTAAAAGTTCTCCAAAGCAGAATAAAGAACTCCAAAGTTTACTTTAGAGAAATCCGAAGCAACTCTTTTTCACTCCGAAGTTCACTTATTCACTCTAAAGCAAGCTTTAGAGAACTCCAAAGCAGGAATTCAAATTTTTGCTCGATCTTTAGTGCATCCACAACAAGAAACAAAGTTTGAAATCAAACTTAGTTATTTTTCCATGTATTAGATGTTGATGTCCAAACTATCATCAACAATATATTTTTAGCAATGGAGTTCCACAATGATCAGCAATTGCAATTATCTGAGTTATTTTTGGAACCAAGGTTCTTTGCACACGTTGCTAAATTTTTAGAAATTTTTGGAATGCATAAACTGTTGTAATATTCTAAAGGGATCTTTTGGAAATCAATTGCCCAACATCTATTATTGGAAATCATATGGAAACAGTCTTTCTGGATGGAAAAGACAGAGTTATTTTTAGAAGAGAATTTTTGTATATAAGAGAGTTGCAATTTGTGGAGGATTGTTACTATAATCATGTTGTCTAGGTTATTTAAGGAGACATACAGGGACAGAGCTAGGGGGACGAGAGTGGAGCATAGACAGAGGAGTTGGACGGGAGATGTTTTTCAATAGAGTAAGAGAAGGATTTCGAGTTCTGTAATCATGCATATTTCAGAGATTTTTACTTCTATTTTTATTATAAACTAAATTTCTCTTTTCTTGGGCAATAATGTAGCCCTCCTTGATATTTATTGTTAACAGAGATTGTTGGTTTATTAATTCAATATCATCTTATTTCATTCATTGTGTATAATGCAGTCATCTTATTTGTTTAATTATCTAATTACCAATTATGTGAATTAACTTGATTATCTTTGAGTACATGGTTAAGGTAGACGCCATGTATTAAACCATGTACTGTGCTCTTTTGAATAAATGAGTAGATGGTTAAGTTAGACGCCATATACTAAACTATTCTACTTGGTTCATGAAAACTTCTGATCTTCATAAGTTTTCAATCTCAATTACACTACATGTCATAGGTAATTGGAATGAGAGAAAATACTTGATTTAAACCCGGACACCTAATGGTAATGATGATACAGTGGATAGAATGAACCCGAGATACTAAATTGATACTAACGTCTCAACAACACTGAATATCATTAAGTGGTGAATTCAAATCCTCAGACTCTTACAACCTGAAATCTCTTTTACGTTACTTTCTGCCATTACTTTCTGCTATCTTACATTATAATTTTAATTACTTAGTTTCTAAATTCTCTTTCAGTTTCATGATAACTTAGTATTAGTAACTAAACATAATTGAATCAGTTTGATAGTTCTCTATGGGATTGACCCTTGTTAAGTACTTTGTACTGCTATACACTAGTGCATTTGTGCGGAATTATAATTTGATTATCACCACACATGTGATTAGAATGCCCTGAATTTAGAAACCATGCATCTTCTTTACTGGCCTCATATAACTCTATATAAGATGTCAAAAGCATTTCTTCTTCCTCATCAAGCTCTACATAATTTACTTCTTTGTTCTCAAAAGGACACTCACACCAAAAACGTCCAAGTTGATGGCATCGGTAACACTCCATAGTGGCCTTGTTGAAGTCTGCTTGACCACTCCCTCTTCCTCTATAGGTACCACGACCACGACCTCTTCCTCCTTCAGATGTCACTTTCAAAGCCTATTCATCACCATTATGTCTCTAAAACTTCTGTTCATGCACTATTAAAGAGCTTTGTAACTCATCAATAGTAAGAGCGTCAATGTTCTTTGACTCCACAATAGAACATACAACATAGTTAAACTTCTCAATTAAAAAGCCAAAATTTTCTCCACCACTTTAACACCCTGCATATCTTCTCCATAAAGTCGCATCTTTTTGGCCACTATCATGACCTTGAGAAGTACTCTATCACATTTTCACCGGACCTCATCTCAAGAGTTTCAAATTCTCTGCAGAGAGCTTGAAGATGAAACCTCTTGACCCTTGCATTTCCTTCAAATTTTTTTTCATGGCGTCTCATATATTTTTGGCAGTATCCTTCTTTAGAATGGTGTCAAGAATGGTCCGATCAATCATCTGGAAGAGATAATTCTTCACTTTCAGGTCCTTCAGCTTCATCTCATCATTCTTCTTTTGCTGTGCATCTGTCTACACCGATTCACTTGCTAGCTCAATATATCCATGCTCCAGCAGCCCCCAAAATTCCTTAGATCATAGAAAATTTTCCATTAGCATGCTCCAGTGGTCATAATGACCATCAAAGCGAGGAATGGCTGGCTATATAAAACTCCCTTCCTTAGTCATCTTCTGTGCTACTGCAAGAACTTCAAAGACTGCTGCTTTGATTTGTTAGGCCCAGTGGTGGCTCTAATACCAGAGTGTTGGGAACTTTAATCTAAAATGAAACTAAGAATAAGAACACAACAAGCTGGATTGAATGACTTGTTTTATTAACAATAACTTTGGTTTAAATAGCCATTCAATACACGATCTTAATGGAAATGAAAAAGCAACCCACTTAGAGGAAATAAAGCCAAGTGGTAACAAAAACTTGGAACAATTCAAATACAAATAGATGTCCCCAAAGACTAGGACTTTATTCTAATAGAAAAAGTACAGTAAACTCCTTCACTTCCCTCCACTTTATCCTGGTCTCTTTGGAAAAAGGTAAGTCAAATTCTTTTCTTCTTCTTCTTTTTAATAAGTTATAAAATATAATTTGAAAAATCAAATTTTAGAAAATTTCAACAAAATGGGATTTTGCGGATTTCATGAAAAATTTTCTGAAGAATATGAATAGAGAGAAATGAAAAATTTTCTGAAAACTATGTGAAAATTGGTGTTTATAGGAAAAGATGATGTCAACCGCAGCATAAACAAAAATAAAATAGATAAGTTTTTAAAAAGATAATTTAATAATGAAAATATAGATAAAACTGTGATGAATTTATTAAATTAGATAAATATAATATAAACAAATAAAAAGGGAGTAAAATTTTGTTTTATTTTTAGTCTGTGAACAAACACAAACACACGTGAACTAAGCCTTAAAAGGACAAAGCACACTTGTTCCCGAAAGTTATCTGTTTTAGCCACCCAAGAGGAGTAAGGCACACGTGGTTTGGAGGGTCTCTTTTTCTTGTCCTAACTTCATAGGGATGAAGATCCTTTTCCATTGATTTTCACTGGTATCAAGGAAAAACTGATGCTTTTTCAAGTGGACTAACTTTTATTGTAATTTCCGGGCAATTTCGTCGTGGAAACTTTGACACTGCTTTGCATCTTGTGAGGCAATGAGATGGACGCATAATCCTTATCAACATCAAATAAACCACTGACATCTGCAGAGTTTAGGCGTCAAAAGCAGCCATTTTCGACATGGAAATTCATCAACCCCCAAATGCAGTTCTATATTAGGTGCAGGGCTTTAAAGCCAGCACATATAGGCTCCCTTTTGCATCTCTGCCTGCCCTTTCCTTCCCTTCCCTTTTGGCTTTGCCTCCTTTTATTTACTGTGTGGTTGAAATTTGGTACATCCTTGTCGCATGTAATTCATGTGTCAGTTTTGGACCCTAGTTGAAAAAATTGATAACTATTGAGCAATAGATTAGGTGATTGAAACGTGCATAGGATTCCGTTGCATTTTGTTGGGGCCTGATTTTTGGTGTCAACTTGCAAATGACTTGTCTAAGGCCCTAAGCTAGTTAACGTCTGTACTTTCGTTTTTTATTAAAGTTATCTGTTGTTAGTCTAAGCAATGCTATTGAATTTTTTTTAGCACAAATGATTACGCTAGACAGAGAAAACTCTTAGCTAGACAAGGGAAACTTGCAGAATATGTTGTTTATGGGGTGTTTGGATGATGAAAAACTAAGAATTTTCATTAAAAATTTGAGTAAAAATGATGTCAAAATGAAGTAAATAAAGACACAATACATAAATTTTTAAAAGAAAAGAAAGATAATGATAGAAAAAAGTGGATTTTTTAAGATATATATATATATATATATATATATTGCAAGGAGCTAGTAAAAGTAAATATCTACAAAAAATTTAAATTCTCACTAAACCAGCACTAATTTTACTAAAGGTCCTTACATTGTTGTCCAATTATCAATGGCAAAAAATAAAATAATTATAATTCTTTGTCATATATTTAGTATTAGCAAAGGCCTTGGAGATTTAACTAGAAGCAATCATGCAGGATCCAAGATGACAAGACCCTAGAGTCTGCTTTATTGATTCATCATTGTAAAGAGTAAATTCTGCATCCCTGATGCACAAAATGCCATAGAAGAATTTCTAACGTCGAATAGTTGTAACCATTCAATCAACGAATTTTTCTCAGGCAAACATTGATGATTGTTCCTGATTTAACAATCAATGACGTCAGGCATATAAAAGATCAGTGAAAATGGTTAAAAGGAGTGTTCAATTTTCATTTTAAACTATTATGAATAATTAAATGCAATTCAATCCTTTCATCATACTTAAGATCACTGATTTATTAATAATTTCAAAATATCTTAATAAATACTTAGTTAGGTTCAAAATTAGCATAATTCGAGAGTTAATATCCATTCTTTAAATTATTTTCAATTCTTGTAAGACTCATAAAGATATGACTATGCATCTATATCTTTAAAAGCTTTTATCTTATATTAGTTCATGATTCTACATATTTTTGTAATATCCCAATATATGCATAGATTGATATAAATAATTTTTATATTTTATATATAATTTTATATATTGTCAAAAAGTGTAGCCCATGAAGCCTTCTAATCAAAATGATTTCACATGTTTTAATAAAAGTGATAATACTAAATATGATGGGCAAATTATATTTTATTTAATCATCTATAAATGACTTAAAAATGAAAAGATTCTTTTAAAATTTCAAGAGAACCCCTACTTTGAACCATATCTCAAAAGATAAATATACATTGAATAATTGAATGAATGGCTTGGAAAAAGGAAGCGTAGGACCCGCAAGAATTTTCAAAGTTCCACGGATAAGAACTACAAATGAGATATACATGGAAGGTTCTAAGGATTTATAATATTATCACATCCATTTATATTGGGTTAGTTCTTGCAGGAAATCGATCTAACACTCGGGACCACGATCAGTGACCAGATGGATAATAGATGGTAGGATCACATCTCATCACATCGTAACAACACATGCACAGAAAGAATGTAATGCACGAAACTATAGTCATGTGATCGGTTCACATGCCCACGTGTTTGATGGACAGTGCTCACATGTGTCCCCATTTTTAGGCCCTGGAATAATGCAATCAATGGGCCCCACAAAGTACATATATATGTTAGGTCATCTGATTGGATGCCCAGACTGGATAGACTAGGGAGGGGTAATTCGAAATTTCATTCTCTGATGTGGATGTGATAATATATACCTACTATTATTGTTTTATTTTTTTTATAATTTTAATTATTAATATTTAATTATTTTAACTTTATTTACTTTATGGTTAATGTCATTTTCTTATGTTTTTTACTTATAACAGACATGTAAGTGCTGTTATTCGACATGTGGCGTGTGTGTCGAAAGTATAATTGTGGGGCTAAGTCATGGGCCAACTAAGGAATATGATCTGGAATTTTGGGTTACGATGGGCTGCATCGGATGAATATCTTCCCATTCGTCCAACCTAAGCCTTGTAAGTAAAGCCCCAAATAAGCAACAGATTCATGTGAAATTTGCATGGGTTTTTATCAGTGGAATCGGAAGAGTTTTCGGCTTTAATTAGTTCAGCTGTTGTTTTCTGTAATGTGTCACATTCAAGTTTTGGCGTCCTGTTCGCTTCTGAATGATAGACGCGAAGCTGCTGCGAAACCCCACATGGACAACAGCATGCTCCTGGGAAAGAATTGTTGGTAAGATCAGCCTACGAAAAGTTGGAAAGACGAAAAGGGAAGATGGAATTCCGTTTTTAAGTTCCCTACTCTTTAGAGAAAAACACTCCGTCCGAAGCATAGAAAAGTGCAGCTGACGTGCGCCATGGCGTGATCCTCTGCAACATGCATGCATTGAGATTCTACCAAGGTGCAATGCCAAACACAAAGATACAAACTACATTCCTTTTTTATTTAGCACGACCCATTAAAATACTCACAATCATCTTGTGAACTTTGCTTGCCATAGCCATGCACGATTCAGCTAAATCTTTGCCCACCAGATTTGAAGGCAGAAAGTGAACTGATGGGCAGAAGTTTAGTTCACCTAATTCTCAACCCATCAACGTTCTCAGTTCTAATACCATGAGCGCCTGTTGAATAGGTCAGGTCTATCTTTGTACACGTCTTTTCTGGCGAATGGATGGCATTTGGCCACTCTGCAGGCTTCTGATATACGTTGGACTGACTTGTATTTTACTCAGCAGAACTCCTGATTTGAATATATGTGCCTAACTTACACACGAATCATTAGATACCCGGCACCAACTGCCACTTGATATGCATGCATTGACTTAAGAACTGTAGTTGGATCATAAATCCAACATTGGGCTTATACATGAATAATTATGTGTTGTAGACTGTCATGTAAGGTTAAACTCATTTAAAGTGATCTATTAAGGTTTGGGTAATTTGGGTTTTAATATATTTGATTGAGTATGGGCCTTTAATGCGTAAAGATTTAAGGATAATTTCTATTTTCAAATGGGCTGAAATAGAAATACCAAAAGATAATGTATAAGTACATATGAGTTGTCTATATATAGTGGTCATGGTCCCTTGGTTACACTATATATAGTGGTCATGGTCCCTAGGTCACATGTGTATTATTTCTATTCTTTCTGACATCAAATCATCAGAGAGAAAATAGAGAGAAAAGCTAAAAGGGTTCTTTTAGGAGAATATGTGTTGATCTAGAAGGTCAACCACATGACTCTAGATAGCAATCACTCACTATGGATTCAGGTATGCTTCCGCTTATGTGTTTATTAATTCTTGATGATGTAATATGAACGGTCCTAAGATTTATGTGATAGTTTTCACAAAAAAAAACTATCTCAACAAGTGGTATAAGAGCCTCTTCATATTGAATCATTGAGATTAAAGAAAATCAAGTTTCTTATTATTAGATTGTTAATGGAAATCAAATTTCGAAATCCCAAATATTATGTCCCCAAATTTCAGATTTAGGTTGCAATCCCAAACTGTGCCATTATCCAAATCAGAAAATCCTAAATTAGGTCATTCGTTTAGAATTACAGATGCCAAATTTAGATTCAGATTTGTTTTTGAAAACACTAAATCTGTACTCACATCACCGCCTACCATGGTCGTCTGCAATGAGCGTGATGGAGTTTGGTTCGTAACTTTGAATTAGATTGTTGCTAATTGGCCGGACTTCAGCCTACCCAAAGAAAATCAGATTGGTT
>JAYJMB010007481.1:0-10169 GCA_036873735.1 Pouteria campechiana
AAAAGACTTTGTCTGCCATCAACAGATAAAGGTAGAAGAAGTGAAGATTTTTTTCAGTAGAATAAAAGACTTAATCTGCCATCAACAGACAAAGCAGAGAAGCAAGAATTGTATGGCAAAATAAAAACTTCATCTATCATAAGTAATCTAATGATCATCTGTTGTCGATAGACAAAGTGGAAGAAGCAAGAAGTGTTTGGTAGAATAAAGAATTTTTTAGTGATTGTCTGATTATCAACAGACAAAGTGGAGAAATATTACATCAGACAAAGGTGTGAAGAAAACCTATCTGCAATGCTTCTTTTGATACTTACAAATAGACAAACCCAACAGACAAAGCTCTAAAGTAACAAGATATTTATGCCTCTATGATACAACAAAAAAAGAACTTTGTCTTATGGACAACTAGACAAATACTTCATCTATCATAAGTAAAAGTCAAGCAATAGTTGGAATGAATCGTTGGTCTTTGCCCAACATTAATAATGATATTTCTATATTGGTAAAAGTAGCTGCCAATGCAGTAATACCTCGACTAGAGCTTATTGAGAAAACTGAAATCATCTTCTCCAAGGTCGACACTGTAGGCATTACAACATACAAGGAATAAGTAGAAGTCAAAAGATTCAAAAACGCGCCAATCAAATTGTCTTTTGTTATTAATAGAGCTCACCTACCACCAACGACTAGAATTCAAGGCAACTATAAATGAAGCATTGTTGGAGTAGAAGGAAGTAATGACGCAATTGAGAAAATCATTCAAACCTTCTTGAGAGCATTTACTATTCTGAGCTTAACCTTCTACAATCCTTCAAGAGTCAAGAGCCTTGCAAACCTTCCTCAACTTTCCTTGAAGGCTCTCAACTACCATTGGGAAGATCATTTACTTCTGCATTCAACTTTCAAAGAATTTCCCCTATGCTTACTGAGAAATTCCTGTGCTTAAACTTTTGATATTCATTTCTTATTCCTTGAGCTAGTATTTGTGATTAGACTTAAGAAGAGTCGTGACTATCGAAGTGTAGACAAGAGCTATTTGTTTATGCCCCCTAGAGCTGAAATCTAGAAGAGTGCTAGGAGCACTATGTTTATGCCCCCTAAAGCTGAAATTTAGAAGAGTGTCGGGGACACTTGTTTACGCCCCCTAGAGTTATAATCTAGAAGAGTATCAGGGGCAGCATTGTATTTCTATTATTAGGAATAGTGGAACCTAAGACACTAAGAAAAAAGTGATCTTGGAAGATTAGAGTAGAGTGTTTAATTGAACCACTATAAAAATTATTGTGTCTTATTTATTTTCTGTTCGAGTGATTGATTGTTAGAGGGAAAAGTAATCCCTATAGGGTTGAGAAATAATTTTTAAGTATCCAATTCACCCCTCCCCTCTTGAGTTGTAGCCTGACCTATGGGACCAACATAAAAGAAATACTTAAAAATGCATTTCACTGTAATACGATGAGACTCCCTAGGACTAGACTAAAATTTAGCACATAAACATATACTAAAGAGAATATCTGGTCTAGATGCAGTAAGTTAAGGAGGAGATCCAAGCATACCTCGATATTGACCTACAATTTTACCCTTTTTGTCCTTATCTAGCCTTATTGATGTGCTCATTAGAGTGCTTATTGCTTTAATTTCTTTAATTTTAAACTTCTTTAGCATTTCTCTAGTGTATTTGAATTAAAAAATGTAGTTTCTATCATCTCTTTACTTGATTTGCAATCCAAGGAATTAGTTCAATTCTCCCATCATACTCATTTTGAATTCAGCCTACATGATCTTTAAGAAGTCTTGACCGAGATCCTAATTAGTAGCTCTAAATATAATATCATCCACATAAATTTGAACTATCAAGATATCCATGCTAATATTTTTGATAAACAAGGTAGTATCAACTTTTCCTCTCTTGAAACAATGATCACCTAAGAATTTGCTCAGCCTTTCATACCATACTCTTGGAGCTTGTGGCAAACCATATAGTGCTTTGGTGATCAAATAGACATGATCAAGTTGATCATTATTTTCCAAACTAGGGGGTTGCTCTACATATACTTCCTCACTTAAATATCCATTTAGAAATGCACTCTTTACATCCATCTGAAACAATTAAAAATTCTTATAGGATGCAAAGGCAAGTAACATTCTAACGACTTCTAATCTAGCTTCAAGGCCAAATGATTCTTCAAAGTTAATTTCTTCTTCTTGGGAATACGCCTTCGTACCTAGTCATGCTTTGTTTCTTACAACTAATTTACTTTTATCCAGTTTGTTTCTCAATACCCATTTAGTTCCAATTACATCAATACTTTATTCCTTTCAAACTGGTTAAGCTCTTCTTTCATTGCATTGATCCAGTTTTCATCATTTAAGGCTTGATCAATGCAAGTTGGCTCAATTATAGAAATGAAAGCATAATGACCATGAATGTTTTGCATTGGCCTTCTTATTTTGACACCATTATAGACATCACCTATAATTTATTTTCTAGGATGGGCACTAATAAATCTCAAGTCAATAGGAGATTGATAAGGAACATTACCTATAGTTACCTCCTCCTCATTGTCTGAGTTTTGCATATCTTTACTTTTTGTGGCATCTTCTTGATCTTTTAATTCGAGCTTCTTCATATTAGTTACAACTTCTTCTGCATCACTATCACACTCCTTTCTTGATGTTACATTTGCTTCATCGCTTTTTGGATTAAACTTTTTAAGATTATCTTTTTCATTATTTAGCACATAGCATAAGTATCCAAAGGAATGAAAATATGAGATATTGGGTTTCCTTCCTTTCCAAAGCTCATATGGGGTTTTCTTTAAGATTGCTTTTATGGTAACTCTGTTCAGTATATGGAAAGTTGTACTTACTACTTCTCCCTAGAATCTTTTGGAAAAATTACTCTCATTCAACATGGTCCTTATCATTTTCTAAATTATCTAATTCTTTCTTTCCATAACTCCATTTTATTGAGGAGTTCTGGGGGATGAGAAATTATGGTGAATTCCTTTTTCATCACAAAAGTTAGTAAATTTTCTATTTTTAAATTCACAACCATGATCACTATGGATTGACATAATTGACATTCATTTCTAAATTTTAATTAGCTTTGAAAATTTATGAAATATTGAAAATGTTTCATCTTCGTTAGTTAAGAGAATCACCCATGTGAATCTAGAGTAATCATCCACGATGACATATACATACCTTTTTCCTCTAAGGGTGACAACATCTAATGGTCCAAAGAGATACATATGTAATAATTACAGAGGTTTAGATTTAGATACCTCATTTTTAGAATGGAAAGATACTTTGGTCTATTTTTACAATTGATAGGATTTACATATTTGATTTTTGTCATAGTTTAGTTTAGGTAGACCAATCATGAGGTATTTTTTCCAAAAAGATCTGATATTTGACATGTTGATGTGTCCCTTCCTTTCATGCCATAACCATAGATCATCTTTGACTATAATTAAACATTTTTCAACAATATAATCTAGCTATACTAGATAGATATTTTCATACCTTTTTTCACTGAACAATAGATTGTTGTCTATACCGAATATATAAATGCGGATGGTTCAAACACAACTTTGTGACCCTTGTCACATAATTGACTGATACTTAGTAAATTATTATTGAGTCCTTCTACATATAATACATCTTCTATGCATGCAATGAATAAAATATAAATTTTACCTATTCCTCTAATGAGGCTTTTGTTATTGTTGCCGACTGCAACTATTCCTTCATTTATTGACTTCAATTCTTTAAACAGCTTCTTATTCCTAATCATATGTCTTGAGCAGTCATTATCTATGAACCAAGTATTGCCAAACGTAGGTTTCAAACTTACTTGCATTCAAAGTAAATTTTCTTCTTACCTCTTTAGTACCCAAGTATTGAGTCCAATGGTATTAGTGGAATTGTGTGTGCTAAAAGATTTTGCATAATCCTTTGATTTTCAACTCATCTTCACAATTTTGTTTGTATCTTTTTGGCATAATAATCATATGCTTTGTGCGCAATTTTATTTTAGAAATAGCAAGTATTTTGAATTTTGCTTGATGCACTATACTCCATTGGTTCTTTTACCCAGAGATAACCTATGAACCTTCTAATATTTGGACAATTTTCTCTTTCTTCTATGAGGTTCACTCCCCTGAACCATTCAGCAAATTTTTGTGAATTTTCATTATTTTACTATTCACAACAAGTCCCTTTCTATTAGTTTGACTAGTCATTCTCATGAACTTGGCGATAGATTCTCCTAGATTGGAGAATTTACTCAACATGTTGTTCAATATCTCTATCTCCTTTTTTAGATTTCCAAAAGCATTTTGTAGAGATAGATTTCTTTCTACCATAATAGAATTTACTTTAACAGTTGCATCAAAGTATCTTTTCTTTTGAGTAAATTTCTGGCCAAGTAATTCAAACTCACTGAAGAGAGAGTTATATCATTGTTATAACTCATCAAAGTTTCTGCATTTGACAAAGTACTATTCAAGCTTGAAGAGTTAGAACTATAAGAATAGTAAAAGTTTACCTCCATCTCCAGCTCTATTGTACATTGCTCTTTGATGGAGATTTGCTATGTTAATTCGTTCTCCATGTGGGCCATACAACATATTCTTGTGAAGTGTTCACCTCCATTGTCACCTTTCTCACTTGAGCTTGCCCCTAATGAGTCTTCATCATTTAGTATATTCCTCTGGCTTAGTTTCTTGATGATTTCTTAAAGTGTTTCTTTTCTCTTCTTTCATCTTTCTCATTCACATTTACTTTTTCTTCATTATGACACTTAGGAAATGTGTCTGATCCCTCGATATCTATGGCATGTGGGGAGATCCTTCTTTCTTTCAGCTATTTTTTCCTATTGTCTAGGTTATCTCCTTGGGGTGCTGCCTCTACTGCTTCTTGTGAAACTTCTGAAGTTTCTGACTAACATGGTCATATCATCTTTAAATTGTGATGTAGGGTCACTATGACTTTCTTTGATCATCTTGGAAGAAATACTTTTCTTTTGCTTCGTTGGCTCTTTTCTTTTACTTTTGATTAGCTTGTGTGACACTAGTGAGCTAATGAGATCATCCACCAGAAGAGTATTTAAATCCCTTGCTTCTTCTATTCCTGTGATCTTTTGGTTCCTACCCTCGATATCTTCATTAACTATTTAGAAAAATGAGTATTATGCTCTCCCCTTATTTCATCTTAAAGTTTTCTAGTTCTCCTATCAATATATTCCTACTAGTTCCTTTAACCTGTGAGGATCCTTTATATATAGACACTAATTTATCCCAAATATCTTTTCCAATAGTACAAAAGGCTACTCTACAAAACTCAGATGAAGATAGTCCACAGAACAAAGAGTTCATAGCCTTTGTATCATTGTGGACCGAGGTGGCCTCTTATTTAGTCCATGAGTCTACTTCAGTAGTGGAAAAAGTGATTCCAAGTTTTATGGCCTTCCAAGACTCCATATTATTGGTTATAATGAACTGCTTCATCATTAACTTCTAGTAAGTGAAGTTGGTTCCATCAAATAGGAGTGGTCGGGTAGATTTTGCCCCTTGGTAAATATCTATAAAGAGGATGATGGGTTTCCTGTTAGATTACTACAAGTGTTTATGTAGTCTGCTCTGATACTACTTATTGGTCTCGAAGCTTAGGCAAATATATCTAAGAGGAGAGGGTTGAATTGGGTACTTAAAAATTTGCTAAACCCATTTAAGATCAAATATCCCTCTAGCAATCAAATTAATCACTCAATCAATGTACAAATAAATAAGACATAGGGATTTTTATAATGGTTCAAGTAGACATTCTACTCCACTCTTCCAAGAGCACTCTCCTTTTAGTGTCTTGGATTCCACTATCTCTAATAGTAGAAATACAATTAGTGCACCCTGCACTCTTCTAGATTTTAGCTCTAGGGGGTGTAAAAATAGTCCACGTACTCTTCCAGCTCTAGGGGGCGTAAATAGATCTTGTTTTCACTTAGACAGTCATAGCTCTTCTTAAGTCTAGTCTCAACCACTAGCCCAAGGGTATTACAATAGATATCAAAAGTTAAAGCATAGATACTTCTCAATAAGCTCAGTGGAATATTTTTGAAGATTAAATGCAAAAGTAAATGAACTTCTCGAAAGGTGGTTGAGAGTCTTCAAAGAAAGTTAAGTAAGGTTTGAATGCAAGGCTTATGACTTTTGAAAGATGTAGAAGGTTTTAGCTCAGTTCAGTAAATGCTCTCAAGAGGGTATTGAATATTTTCTTTAATTCTTTTTTGATCCAACAATGTTGCATTTATAACCACTTTGAATTCTAGCCATTGGTTGTAGATGAACTCCATTAATGATAGAAAACTATTCTGATTAACACATTTGAATTCTCTAACTTCTGGTTAATCCTCGTCTGTTAGAATGCCTGCAATGCTAACCTTGGAGGAGATTATTTCTTGATTCTTAATAGGTATCAGTCAAAGAGTTGCTGCAATGGCTGATGCTTTCATTAATATGGAAAGGCAATCATTAATGCTGGATAAACTAATAGTTTAGTTTGTTTGTTGCTCGTCCTTACTTATGAAAAATAAAGTATCTGTCCAGCTATTTATCAAAAAAAGTCCCTTCATCTTCCAGTTTGTCCATGGTAAGTAGTAGATGAATCCAGTTGGCTTAGATGAATTATCTTTCTAGCACTTCATCTATTGGTTTGTCCATTGCACATAATAGACGAATCGTGAAGGCATAGACGAATCATCATTCCAGCACTTCGTCTGTTGGATTATCTATTATAAGTATTAGATGAATTGTATAAATATAAATGAATTCTTTCTACTCGTTCGTCTGTTGGATTGTCTATTATAAGTAACCAACAGACTGTAGGAGCACAGATGAATTCTCTTCAGCACTTCATCTATTGGATTGTCTGTTGTAAGTAATAGATGAATTATTAAGGCACAGATAAATTATCCTTCATCTGTTTGATTGTCTGTAGCTGGTAGTAGATGAATAGATGAACTTCATTGCTCCATGTTTGCCTATTTTTAACAAATGATCATTGGCTTGGTGAGTTGTTTGACTATAACTCACTTATGATAGATAAAGTCTGTTGTATACACATTGCTTTGCATTCATTAGAGATACTCTTCATATTGACAGACAAATGGTAATGGTTGATTCCTTTTCATTTGAGCTTTGACTGTAGCAGTACTTTGTCTCTTGTTTTTGTACTTTGTCTAAGTCTTTTCAGTCAAATAGATTGACGCCTTGGAATATCTTCTCTATGTTCATTTATCTGTGAGGCTTGCAACTTGATTTTGTATGTTAAATGCTTTTTCAATAACTATTTGGACATAATCTTTAATCAATTTTTGTTTACCATCGAAACTATGCATTTATGCTAACACTTGCTAGGCAAAAAGGAATTTCTTCTGCATCTGGGTGATCGAGTGATTGTGGATCACTCGAAGGAATATCCCTCCATTTATGTATATAATTGATTATCTTTTTACCAAAATACTAGTCCTAGTCAAGGAGAGACATCCTGATTCATTCTTTTCTTTTGGAAAGGAAACGTAGCAGGAACATATCTTGTAAGGAGACTCACTCTTTGACACCTTAAACTGCTGGGGTTTGAAACCAATTCTTCTTCACTTTTGGGGAAAGTGGATGCTTAAAGCTCTAGTACATCTTATCAAGGTCTAGATGTTCTTCCCAGCATTTGTTAGCGTAACAGAGGAGCTGCATGACCGACAAATCATCACCATTAAATAAAGTGAATCCTTAGTGCCAGTGTTCCCATTGGTAATCACGCCTTCTATGAGAACGTTCTTGCTTCTTGTTTGACTGCCTCATGGTAGCCTCGCCTTCCCTAATGTGGTAACAAAAGGCCACTACTTGATATTCAAACGGATTATCTTTATCAAGGCTTGGGTTAAGTTATCCCAAAATGTTGCCCATACTTCATTTGTAGCTAACGAAAGTGTAGCACCCCGCCGGCCCACACCACCCCTGGCCTTTGGTTGCTACATATTGATCCATAAATGTGCTGGCCCCCAAGCATAAAGTTTTGGGCACCCTTGATTAAGGTGGTTTCTTCTCTTCCTTTTCCCCACCACCTTCTTGTAGAAGGATTTGAGCCTCTCAAGCTAGAGGTAATCCCCAGCGATGTATGGCTGAAATCATGATGGCTATATTCTTTCAGGGCATAGGAATAAGTTTTTCAGACAGTCTTCCCTTTCCTTTTGGTTTTCATACTTGATCCAACCATTTCATCCCTTGTATCTCATCAATGGGACTTCTAGGATTTCTTTTGGATAGACAAAATTCCAATCTTCATCATCAACCATGACTTTCCTTTGCACTACTTGACTAGAGGTTTTAGGGAACTAGCAGTTGAACTCTTGTTTTAGCATTGCCACATCAGGATTTTCTTTCATTGATATGTTGTTTGACGTTTCTTGTACATCCTTCTTCAGTGTGATGACCCTATTTTTCATGCAATGGTTGCTAATCCTCCTTACCACCTTGCATTTGACCATCGGATAATTAATTCCCTGATGGTAATGGCAGTATAAGGGATGATTCACCCTATCTACTTTAGACAAGAATAAGGGTTTTGGTAGTTTTATATTGCCTGATTGGATGAGCCCCCATAGAATTAGTACCATCTCCTTATCAAAGTACTAATATTTTGGCTCTGGGATCTCCCTTTTCCTTGGTTGTTTGTCATTAGCACCAGTTTTGGTTTTAGTGGTGCTGAAAAAAAGGCATAATAATAATTTTTGTGGTTCTTTCTTCTTCGATCTGAATGAGCTTTCTTTTTGCTTGTCATCCCTGACTTTACTTTTCCTAGAGAGAGAGAGAGAGAAGAGGTGCTCCTTTCAACTTACCTCATTGGCCAATGCCCTGAAGGTGGTTATCTGCACATTTACTAAAATAGCGAGGTTGACCTTTATGCATTCTGGCATAAGTAAACTCTTTATTCTTTAGTTAAGGTCACCTCACATTTGCTGGCTTCCTTCTACCATCGAAAGATAAATTTCTCTCCTTGTTCATCCTCCCTTTACTTCATGAGGGAGAGTTCTAGCAGTGTGACATCCTTCTTAGTCACAAAGAATCTGGCTAGGAACTAGTTTTGCATGTCATTTCAAGTTTTGACTGACCCTGTGAGTAGCATAAGTACCATTGGAATGTGGGCGCTTTGAAGGAGGAACCAAACAATCTTAGATAGAGGTTGTGATAGATGATGTAGTTTCTCATCATAAGATTGAAGAGGTTAAGATGGTGTTGAGGATCGTCCATCCCATTAAATGTATGAAAATATATCATCTTGAAGTTTGACGGGAATGACTCATTCTCAATTTCCAGAGGATAAGGTCGATGATATATGTTAGGCATTTGAGAAGGCAAGTTTATTTGCCTTTGAGCCATCCAATCATTTATCATTTTGTTAAAATGGGCTACTGAATCCACCTTCATTTGAAATGGTGATGGCTGTAAATTTATGCCAAATTATTATGGTTGAACATTCACACCAAATAGTTATGCACAGAAATTGATAATAGGTGGCTATCGAGGTGAGGCAACCGAGGAAATGAGGGGTGAGCCTTCTGCCCCTATGGGTCCCCTCTTGGTGGATAGAAGACCAACGATCATAGTGGCTTGGCCATTCCCATAGATGGAGCATTAAGAGGATGCAGAACATTGGAAGGTTAACCAAAATTGGAAGTTTGACTGGCATTTTGTTGCACATATAATTTTCGTAAATATTGTTTTTCAGCTTCTAGCTGCTCTAATCATTTAGTTATTTTCTTTATGGATGTAGCAGCTACATTACCCTCAGTCATGTATGACATGACTATTGGGAAGGTTTGATGACTATGCATTAATTGGTGAGGAGACGTGGACACCTGATCCTCTCTCCCAATGTCTTATAACAAAGAATAGAATATTGGGGGAGGCCCCATAAGCCTAACCATTGACCTCATAACCATCCTCAAATAAAGTAGACAAGGCAATGCCAATGACGGGTCCCTGTCAGCTGAAGTGGTGCAGACACTAACAGGCTGCATCTTCCTCTTCTTTCGTTCTTTTTTCTTTGGGCTACTAGAGTTAGCCCTTCTTTCTCTTTTCTCTACCTTCGATGCCTTTCTTGGCATCTGA
>JAYJMB010007482.1:0-10168 GCA_036873735.1 Pouteria campechiana
CGGATCCGTAGGAGCATCAGCGGCGTCCTCATAACCAGATCCGTAGGAGCATCAGCGGCATCCTTGTAAGCGGCTCCACAGGGGCATCGACAGCGTCCTCATCAGTGGATCCGCAGGAGCATCAGCGGCATCCTTGTAAGCGGCTCCGCAGGGGCGTTGAAAGTGTCCTCATCAGCGGATCCGCAGGAGCATCAGCGGCATCCTTGTAAGCTGCTCCGCAGGGGCGTTGACAGCGTCCTCATCAGCGGATCTGCAGGAGCATCAGCGGTATCCTTGTAAGCTGCTCCGTAGGGGCATTAACAGCGTCTTCATTAGCGGATCCGCAGGAGCATCAGCGGCATCCTTGTAAGCGGCTCCGCAGGGGCATTGACGTAAACAATGTCCCTGGTCTCGATTTGAAGATACGTGCCTATATTTCCCTGGCCACTCTTGATGGACGCCAAGGGGAAGATCCAGCCTGCTACCCCACCATTCCGCCATCATTCGAAGGATAGGGGCGTTGATGTGGGGCCCAATCTGGCAAAGATGTTGATAGCAGATGATCATAAGGTAGTTTTGGATCATGCTGGACTTAGAGAAGATGAGTAGAGATTGCTGTTTATGTTAGATGAGGATGTCTTTTTGTTCCCTGCTTGTACTGCCCGAACTAGAACATTCGTCAAGCTGTAAAATTTGCTTTGCTATTTCTAGTTCATGCCACTACACTACGTACGCATCCCGGCTACTGCCCTTTCTCAAGTATAAAAGGACCAAATATGCACCCCTGAAAAACACAGGCTCTAGATACTACCTATACCCTCTAAAATGAGTCTCATTTATTGACTTAATCATCAGTGTTCACGTCGGGAATACCCCGCCGTCCTTCAACAGTTGTTCAGTCTTGCAGGATTCTCAGCAGTTTTTGTTTGAGAACCACATCAGTATTTCATTTGGGGACAACCCAAACATTAATACCATTTATGAGAACATTTTGAAAGGACTAAAGATGTTATATGAAGCCCAGGGCGACACAAGTATTTCCCCATTCCTGTTACAACTAACAACGCGTCATCCATGTCAAACCAAAATGGTGTCGCTGCTTCATTTAGAGACTTGTTGAGTCAGCCTGGATAAAAAAATCAACAGATAATGCAATGAATAATGCGAGAGATGATGCAACAGATGATGCAGTAGTTTATGTAGCAACAAGATAATCCCCTAGGCGGAACCCCCACTGGGAATGATCCTATGGAAGTCCCACTTTTGCCTCCCATAGATCAAACAAATCAAGCTACAAACGGATTCAGACCCTAGCTCGCCATCCTAGTTTCTAGACCACAACCTGTTGGTCTCCTACTTAGAGCAAAACTTGGAATTTTGAAGATTGCCCATGCTCTAGAAAGACCAGCGAGACAGGAAGCAGTTGGCCACATAGACGGAGTTGCCAACACCGTCCTTGAATAAGCCCAAAGACAGGACATATATATATCCAAGAGAGGGAAGCATCATCTTGTCCAAAAATAAAGAAGTTGAAAGGCAAAACACTTAGTAGCATGCCGAAAGGCAAAACACTACAAAGCTTTTCCCATTCATCCAAGATATCTTGGAGGAATCAATCCAAAAAGGATTTAGGATGTTGTCCTCAGAAGCTTATAATGGCACTATCGATCTAGATGACCACCTCGCCAGGTATGATGGATAAATGACTTTTGTAGGATCTCTGATGCCATTAAGTGTTGCATCTTCCAACCAACACTCAAAGGAATGACACTATCATGGTATCAACCTTGGGGCTAGAATTCATCAGCTCTTTCGGTGACTTGGAGGAGCGCTTTTGGAAGTGCTTCATCAAACAACAATTATAGAAAAGAATGATGGAATCATTGATGTCAGTAAAGCAAAAGGAGAATGAAACCCTCCGCGAATACATCAATAGGTTCAATCGTCATTTGCTAGATGTAGAGAAATTATGTCACAATGTCATTGTAGCAGCACTATAGAGTGGAATAACAAATGCAAAAGTAAGATACCAATTGCATCTATGGGCCCCAAAAGATTAGTCAAAACTCTTAGAAGCTATAAACCGATATATAGATGCGGATGAAAGCATCAAAGAAGAGAGCCTTGGGAGAAAACAGAGCCTCTTTCCCCCACAGTGCAGATACAAAAGGAACTGCTCTCCCTCACAACGTAGAGATGGGAGTTATAAGAAGGCGAGCAACGAATCTACCACGAGCAGACCATCTGGAAGAGAAAGAAGTATGTCTTTTTACCCCCGTTTAGATTGTTCCATAACTCATGTGCTCCATAAGATCTAGAGATAAGGATATCAGATCCCTAATCCACCCAAAATCAGACACAGAAGGAACTTTGATCCTAAGAAGTACTGCCTCTTCCTTAAAGATGTTGGCCATGACACAGAAGAATATTGTGGCCATGACACAGAAGAATATCGCATCTTAAAGGAAGAAATAGAGTAGCTCATAAAGAGGGGCTAGCTACTTCAATTCATAGCGGATAACTCCCGAAGTGCAACAACTAAAAGGGAAGATCATGCTACAGCAGAAGCAAAATAGCCCACTAAAGGAACCATTAACATCATTACTGGTGGTCCCACAACAAGACCGCAAGCACACCTTGAGCAGGTGAATGTAGTAGGGCAGAGCTCCAAGACGAAAAAGACTTTTCCATCATCTTCTCAGGAGAGGATATACTCAGAGAGGTGGATTCCCAGGATGACGCCATGGTGATATCCTACAAGAGGCGTCTATTAGCAACCCACCCACACAAAGGGCAAACTTGCATGCTCTTGGGAAAGTCCTTACAAAGTCAGAGAGGTGCTAGAAAATGGAGCCTATCGTTTGTAAAAGTTGAATGAAAGAAACATTCCACGGACTTGGAATATCATCTTAGGATGTACTATTACTAATTTCATTTCAATTTTTCTACATCATCGTATGATAATTAAATAAAGTAATGAATAGATTTTCCAGCAAAGATTTTCTCTCAACAGGCTATATCACTCTACCAACATTTTTTTATGATGAAATTTGAACAGATACGAAGAGGTGTCAACAAGCTTGCCTCAAGCAAGATCAGTGGACCCACTATCTCAACAGAACCAAAGGGTGCGCCTAAATAGTAGCTATCAAGTCATCCCGGCACCACAGAAAGGATCCAAAGGGTACGCCTAAACAAGGGCTACCAAGTCATCCCCACTCTACAAAATGGATCCAAAGGGCGCGCCTGAATAGGGGCCACCAAGTCATTTTGGCTCTGCAAAACAAATCCAAAGGGTGCACTTGAATGGAGACCACCAAGTCATCTTGGCACCTAAGAATGAAACTAAAGGGCATGCCTCAATAAGGGCTATCAAGTCATTCTAGTTCAGTAGAACAGATCGAAGGGTGCATCTAAATAGTGGCCGCCAAGTCATCTTGACTCCATAGAATGGATTTGAAGGGTGCGCCTGAATAGAGGCCGTTAAGTTACCTCGGCTTCACAGAACAGATCTGAAGGGCATGCCTAAATAAGGTACGCCAAGTTCCATCAAAAAAATAGAAGCCACCAATAATCTGAGTAAAGGGTTTAAATCCATGAGCCATTAATAAAGGAACACAACATAATATTTCTCAAATAGCAAACCCAAAAGATCAAATCACAAACAATTCCATCAAAAGACTAACACTAGTAAGTTTCCCACACTTATTAGAAGAGCCAAATCGTAAGGAAAAAGTATCTTTTTCATTCCACAAGTTTGACAATTACAAATCTTTCCTATCTGGTTGAATATCATCTAGATTTAATCTGGGGAACTTCCTAAAAATCTTTTTCTTATAAGAATTAAATGCTTGCCTAAAAAGTCGGCCATCTGCTGAAGCAACACCTCTTGACACTCAAGTTCCGCAAATAATTGCTCCAGACGCAATTGATGAACCTAAGAGAGTTCCATAGCTTGCTACTCCCTTAGCAAATTAATTTCCTTCAGAAGAGCTGCTTCCTTGCCCGTCAATGTGCTAACCTCCTACCTCAATGCCTCCTTCCTCCCAGTAGCCTTCACCTCCAACCAAGCAAGCTTCTCCACCTTAGATTCTGCAGTAGCAATAATGTCATTATGATTAGCCTCTGCCTTAGTGAGATCTTCTTCCACCTCCTTCCGAGATGCCTCCACAGAATCCCACTCTGCCACCAAATCATCATCTCTAGCCTTGAAGGTCGAAGCATTCTCTTCCAACTCTCAAAAATGGTTCTACTCCTCTTCCAACTCTGCTTTCAGAGTAGTGAGTTTGGCAAGTGCATGGTCCCAACCATTTCGAATCATAGAAGAAGAACACTTTTTGCACCACCAATCTAGCTCCTCCTTCTCAAATCTTAGTTTTCTAGAAACCTTTCTTCCTCCCTATGGCTAGCAGTCATGGCTACCCAAAATTAGAAAACCCATCTTGCTACCCATGCTCCATCTAGCCATCATTGTCCATTGCCCCCACCACCATCCGCCTCTAGATGCATTGTCGCTGGCGATGCTCGCCCTCTACCGTCTATTTAAAATCCTAACACAAAAACCCACCAGCACTACAACCTGCAATCGACTGTTGCCCTTACTATCTTCATCCGCCGTCTTCACCCAGGCCACCAACCACTTCGTCACTAGCACCGTCCATCACTGCCCACTGCCATCCGACAAGATTGTGATGTGCGGACAACATGTGTCCAGTTGGTGGGTGGCTGGTATGGCCAATATATACATCATTATGCCTAACACACCAGCTGCCTAGAGTTTAGATCACTAGAATACTGACATTGTCAATTGCAATATGCCATATACTTCACTAGAGGGGTATCAATCGTCTCATGGCATTACAAGATCTTAAAAATATCGTGAAAATATCAAGTTTATGCATAAGCAATTTGCGATTGCCTTCATGACTTATTTGAATGGGATAGAAAAAGCAAAACAAAAGAAATTTTAATAACATCATTACAAAATAATGCATTACTTCTTCTTTTTCTTCTATTTCATTATCTTCTTTTACTTTACATTTACAACATTTTAATGAATTTATATTTTACTTCTTCTTCTTTAACAAATTCCTAATTATCCAACCTCTTATGTCAATTTTGAATTATTTTTTGAATTGAAACTCTCTCGATCCATCTCTAAAATATCCTTGCATTGCAACCATATGGCAAATAAGGAGACAGGCGAAAGCTTATACAGCCCATTTGGAGCCCATTTGGATGAAGTTTCCATACATCAAAAAAGCTTGGGCACATGGTGGATTTGATAGTGGCTAAGACTAACCTACCTTAACAATGGTACATAGATTTGCATTAATGCTAATATGTGAATCTACTTTTCATGAGGATTGTAGCATAAAAACAAAGTTTTAAGAAAGCGGGCATAGAAGACCAAGCGAACAGGATTGATGGGTCCCATCGCCTCTTCTTGAAGGAAAAACTGGTGTTAAGGAACCATAATATGGGATAAACTTCATAGTTGACAAATCTGCAACATTAGACCCTAACTTAGGTAGGAGACCTGTTCAAATTATGATATGACTCCATAGGGTATCACCTAAAGGAAAAATCTTAGTAGAACAAGAGGACGTTTATTTACTACAAAGACTTCTTAAATCAATAATCCTCATCATCTCAGCCTATGACATCACCCCTTTTGAGCACTGACCAAAGCTCAATTATAAAAGCATAGGTATGCACACCCTTTGAACACCTCTTAATTATCTCCATAAATTTCTCATAGTCCTATAACTAAATTCAGTGTTAAAGTGTTTATTCTAGGACCACCTCTGACACCCTCTAACATCTTTCTTTGTCTTACAAGACATCCCAATAGGATTCTGTAAGAGTAGTTTGGGTGAAGCCCAAGTAATTACTTTTTAATAATTTTAATATTTTTTTGTTAAAGTCTATTAAATTATGTTAAAATGCATTAAATTCTACTAAACTCCATGAAAATTTATAGAGTTTAATGAAATTTCACAAAATTTAAAATGCTTTTATAAAAATTTTATTAAACTAGTTCAATTAAATAAAAGCTCATTAAACTCTGTACTATTTGTAAAATAAGTTTAATGAACTTTAATTGAGTTTAAAAAATTCCATTAAGACTTAGTTAAAGCTTATTAAACTTTGCCAAATATTGATGTTTCATAAAGTTTAACAAAACAAGGTTAAAGTTTATTAAATTTTATTGATGTTTTACATTGTTTGACAAAACTATTATCGAACTTAGTAAAAGTTCCTTAAAGCTCTATTGAATTTATTGATATTTTATAGAATTTAATAAATTTTATTAAATATGGTTAAAATCCATTACACACTTTTGTGGGCTTTCATATGCCTATTAAATTCATTTTTTCAATTTTTTTAGGTATTTAAAATAATTTCAACTCTATATTGTACCTATATTATTAATATTTATAAAGTTAAAAATTATATAAATAACCTTTGCAAATTCCTTATTTATAAAAAACTTTCAAAATTGCTGTTAAAATTCTATTTTCTTATACTATTACCATATGTATTATAGACTTTTAGGTTGGTAACTTTGCTTGCTTTTGGAGAGGGTTGGCACAACAATCACCATGCTTTTAGGTTCTCTGCCTGGCATGGGTTGGAGTGGTGTCCAATAGGCATGAGCGGGTATACAATTAGGGTACTTGAAGCTGTGGATTGGTAACAGATGTGAAGCAGCCTACAGAGGCTCAAATGGAAAGAATGAAACTCAACCAGCAATATGAATTAAAATGAGGCAAATGACGTGAACCATAAATGTGGCACAAGATAGCATGTGAAAACTGAGTGCATTGGTTTGCTATAAAAGTAGTAAGTTCCACCACATGTCATGGTAAGGTCAGTTGGGCAAGGCTAAGGGCCTGTTTGGCCGTGCATTTCCACAGGCTAAAAGCGCTTTTACAGCATAGAAAGTGCTTCCCTTTCAAACACTTGGTGTTTGGATAGAATGTACCGTGCTTTTTAGAAACTTTAATAGTTGATTTTTTGTGTTTACATAGAAGCTTCGATTCAGAACCTTTTACTCCCACTGGAAATGGGCTTGTTGCTAAACAAGCTTAATAAATAGCTTAAATTTCACCGTCGGGCCAAATAGACCCTAAGCATATTTGCCCGAGTCATTTATCTAAAGCCACAACAACTGAATGTAGAGCTTTTTGCATGCCAATCTATACGTCATTGATGCCTCGCCCACCTATTACCCGAAGTCCAGATCACTAAAATACTGGTGCTGTTAATTTCAGTATGCCATATACTTCATGAGAGGGGTATCAATCATCTTGTGGCATTAAGATCTTAGAAATATCACGGGAATATCAAGTTTATGCATAAGTAATTTGTAATTGCCTTCCTCATGTATTACTTATTTTTCTTTTCCTTCTTAATGAATTTGTATTTTATTTCTTCTTCTTCTTTACCAAATTCCTAATTATCTTAGTAAGAGACATTACCAATTTTACATTTTCTTTCTCCTCCTCACTACATGACTTATCATTAGTCCAAGTATAATTTTTTTCATTCCTTCTTTCTCCTCCATCTAAATCTTGTAGGTTAATATTGAACCCATCAATTTTGCAACTATCATCTTATTTATGTCTTTGGTTTCTTTAATTGCAGTAACTTTTGGCATCTATTCCTTTAAAAGAGACCTCAAGATCTTCTTTATCTATTGGGAGCAAGAAATCTCTTTGTCTAACCTTTTTAGACTATTAATAAGTTTTGAAAATCTAGAAAATATTTCAAAAAATATTCACCTTTGTACATGCAAAACATTTCATATTCATGGATGAACAAATTAATTTTAGTTTTCTTCACTTGACTTATCCCCTTATAAGATGCCTACAAATGGTTCTAAATATCTTTTGTAGTATCATATAAGGAAATCTTTTCAAATTTAGAAAGAAAGATGACACAGTATTGAGTATTCTTTGCTTTAGTATTTAACTAAATTACTCTAATGTTCTCATTAGTGCAATTACTCTTTATTGAGGTGGAAATCAATTTTCTATCCTTTATAATTATTCACAATGTATACCTCTACTAGTAGTTAAATTTTTTTCCATCCTTAACTTCTAGTAACTATAATGCTCCTCATCAAAATAAGATAGTTTAATGGTTGATTGACCCTCTATAATTCTACAAAATTTGTTTACTATATAGGATCTCTAAAATTCACACATAATAATAAATGCACAAAAACATATAGTGGCTCGAGCCACTTTGCACTTACTCCAGTCTCCAAGATATCCCAACCTTATGTTTCACTATCCACCATGGAATCACACCTTGATTTTTTCTTAAAATCATCAAGAACTCTTACAACACCACTTAGTTTTACCAAGCTTACGAAAAAACTTTTTCAATATAATACTATTCCAGGGATAACCTTTCCTTGTAGTAGAAATCTCAAAACCATACTAAAAATAAAAATGTACAAAGAAATGCCTTTATGTAGGCTAAAATATAGACAAAGTAAAACTTAAATGTAAAGATCATTCAATAAAAATAAAGTGCTTTAGACTATTCTTGAGTTGGATTTGATGTAGCTTAAAGCTTGATTGAAAGTTGAGGCCCATGTAGTGAATGTACTTGGAGGCTTTAAGTTATCTTGTGAATGCAACATTTTTTGCTCAAAAAATTCTTTCTTCTCTTCAATGAGAAAGATTCTTGATCATTTGGAGAGAAATCATTGAGAAATAGTAATGAAATGCCTTTTTGAAAATTAGTATAAAATGACCATTGGGATAACAGACCTCTATTGCTTCCTCTGTTGATGTAAGTAGGTCAAACCACCTCTGTGATTATCTCTTACTTCCTTTATTAAATATTATTGTTGCAAAGATCTTAATAGAATTCTTGTGCTTCCTTTATGGACATTAAGTATTTCTTTTGCCAATGTAACTTGAAACACCCACATAGACAGCGAGTGTGATTGGCCTCTTTAGCATCCTCTCATGCTTTATCTCTTGGCTTAGAGACCTCTCTAGTCTCTTCTCTCACCTCTTCTCTTGGCCTAAAGGCCTCTTTGTTTTCCTTTCTCACTTCCCCTCTTACCCCAATGATCTCTCTAGTTTTCTCTCTCCCTTCCTTTTTTCTATTTGTGGTAATAAGTGTCTTAATTTTCTAGGAATATAATAGACTTCTCTCACTTTCTCTCTTAGATTAGAGATCTCTCTAATTTTCTCTTTGAGTTCCTCTCTTACTCCAAAACTACCAAACACTTCATTAGCCTCATCAAAGCTATACATATAGACTCAACAACTTGTATTGAACTTCAAGGAGTTCAATCTCCTGAAGTAATTTTGCTAATCTTTTGATTAGAATCTAAATTATTTCTTGAATTGAAACTATATGGATCCATCTCTGAAATATCCTTAGGTTGCTACCAAATGGCAAATAAGGAGACAGGCAAGTAAGGGTATTTCTTTCTTTGTTCTTTTAATAAAGACTTTGAGATTAATTGCATCATTGATTGGAGAGGAGAAAGATGAATAATCTTCTCTTCTATTTTAATTACATAATTTATTTTTAATTGAAAAGTTCATTTTTTCTTCCAAATCTGATCATGGGAGATTTTAGGGATTTTTCAATTTTAAAGATCATTTGTTAGATTATTAAGATTGAGAGTTTCATTGTTGACAGTTGAAGATGACAATGATGAAATCAATGTATTACTAAGTGTTCTTCTTAACATTTTGACTGAAGTTTCTATGTCCAATGACTAAGTATTTCCAAATTTACTTTAACTTGTATTACATTTAAGGTACCATTATGTTATTATAATTTTATGATAACAGATTAATGGTGCAACAACCTTTTAGAATAAAAGAGAGTAATCTGAGAGATAATATCCAAGAATATAAAATGATAGCAAATTTATCAAATTCATATGTTCATCAGGGTACTTTACAGTTTAACTGAGGAATTTTAATATTGAGGATAATTCAAGACCCAATTTTTCCCTACATTCTGGCCTAAATGCCTTCCATAACTAAGCAACACTAATCAATACTTTTGATCAAATCTAGGACCTCGACACCTCAGTATGAACAACCTGACTAATAGTATGTTCTTACTTGTGTTAGGATTAAGATAAAATCCATGGCAGAAAATTAAACCATGGGCCCCATTATAATGGATGACATGAACAAGGTAG
>JAYJMB010007483.1:0-10168 GCA_036873735.1 Pouteria campechiana
CTAAATCAAAATATGAGAATAATGAGTATATTTAGGAATCAAATAGGTGCAAAAGATGAAGTATTAGGAGAATAAATTATGACATTTTGCATTCTCATCACTCAATTTGTCTGGTCTACTTAATAGAATCTGCTTTGAATAGGATTTTGATTGGAGAGTGCAACTATATCTGGTATAAGTGGCTTCTACTCCTCATGATATGTCATATTTTATCTGAGGACTTTGTCTAATCAAGTCTTGGATTTGTCTCTTGTAAGTAACAAATAAATTGTAGAAGCACAGACAAAATTCTTCTTCTTTACTTCTCATTAGATGATGTTTTCTTAGCCGATGAAGTTTCTTTCATCAGGTGAGGTAGCTTTGTCTATTACTTTATCTGTTGTAAGTGACACACGATCTGTTGTAAGTGACTTTCACCAGACAAAATTTTCTTTTCATTAGCCAAAGTGGCTTTGTCTATTATAAGTAGTAGATGATTCCTCTTAGTAGACAAGGCTCCTTCCCTGATAGATGAACTAACTTTGTCTATTGAATTTCATAGACAAAGTTGTAGGCCATAGGCAAAGTCTTCCAAATGGTTGTTCTATTAGTTTGTCTATCGTAAATGGGAGACGAAGTTGTGGCATGCAGACGAATCCTTCTTTTAGCCGTTGAAATGATAGGTTGTCTATTAGTTGTAACAAATGACTCATTGAGCCATAGATGACTTTTTTCTTCAATGGTTGTTTGATGGTTTGTCTGTTGCAAGTGGCAAATAACTCTTATAGATGAAGATGATAGACAAAGTTATTCTTCTAAGGCTATGCTGCTTCTACTTCATCTTCTATATTTTCTGCAGAGATTGTAGACAAGTTCCTTGTTCTACTTCAGTTTTAGATAGACTTCATGTGACTGACAGATGCTTTAATAATTTGGCTTCACTTTAGCTCTTCATTTGTCTGATTTTGGCTCTATTTCATCTCTGCTTCTACAAACTGAATTTGTCTTTATGTTGTGGAAAAGTATTGATTATAAGCAGTTTATCTGAATTGTCTATGGAATGATTTGTCTGAATCTTTCTTAGATAAATGCTCTCAGATATTGACTTTATCTATAGAAGATTTATCTAATTACTCATTGAGGCTTGAAATTCATAGCTACAGATTTACTTGATGGCTTGTATTCAAAGTTTTAGTATCATTCTTTTGAGTATTCTTGTCTTCTTTTCTATCGGTGGATTTTGTTTACTGATACACTCATTGTGTATGCTATCCACTATATTTGGGTTACTTCCCTATATGTTTATATCTGTATTTGCAATGCTTGGGAACACAATTACTAGTATCACAAATGTTTACTTATATGTTGTTGCTCATCATCAAAACTTGGTTATTTGCTATATGCACCATTTGGTTCAAAACCTTGAAGTTATCTTTCAAACCCAAAACAAAACAAAATAGTATGAGAAAGATATGTTAAAAATAGTAGACATTACTCCTAGATTGAGTGTGGTAGATACTTGGGAAAGGGTGGTAGATACCATAGCACTTGGGAAAGGGTGGTAGATACTTGAGTGTATCCGATTGACAATGAGAGGAATGATAATTTACTCAATGCAATTTATCAATACAAGTGGATTTGCTAGGTCAAGTTGAATCATTAAACATTTTATCCATTGATCTTTCTTCTTTTTACATAATCATTATCCAAAACCTCAATCCTTTGCACATACTCTTTTCAACTGGACAATCCAAAGCATGGTAAATGTTAATCCTTACCTCATCATCATTAACCCTCAAGGTTAACTCACCTTGTGGAACATCAATTAAAGCTCTTCCAGCTACCAAGAACTGTCTCCTAAGAATCAAATGTATTTCATGATCCTCTTCCATGTCCAGTAACAACTAGAAAGATGAATTTGTCTACCTTGATGTAATGCCTTGCCTTGGGGTATATGTGTTTTACCACTTCCCCACCATTTCCTCCTTTTTTAGGAAACTATCCTGCCAAAATTTTGGCAGTCTACCCTAAAATATGAGCATGTAAACCTGGCATTCATATATTTAATCATATAAAAATTATATTTTGAGAATTATAAGATAATATTTCAATCTGCAACACTCACACCCATGCCCACAGCTTTGCCTAAGATCGGAACCGTATCAAGATAGCAATACATCTCACGGAAATCATATCCTTCTGTCACAATATTCTAATTAATTTACTATGACATGCCAATGCTTCTTATTATACATCATTTGAAATCACAAATGTTATAGGATATAATATATTATGAATTTTAGTTATAAAAATATAATGGGATTATAATCTCAATTCACATGCCATAAGAAAATCTCTTCAACTCCTGCTCATCAATTCCAATCCACAGTTGGAATTCTTTACGTGTCCTATCAGCTAAACAATTAAATAGGAAGGCATGAGTCTAGGCAACTCAGTATGTAGGCATAATAAAGAAAATGATAAGTAAACAGAAACCACACGGTTTAACTCAAAACATAAATAAACTTTGATAATGTAATCACACCATACATAGATACACATGAGGCTCCAGTCCTCAAAATTTCCTATACACAACCTACATCGTCAAGGTGTATAATCTCATAAGACCTCTTTACTAAACAATACATATCAAATACCATAATTGGTCCATACAAGCACCACACACCATAAATGTGCCATTCTGGCACAGCATCATACTATTATGTTATATACAAATCATGGAATGTTTCTCATTCCAACAATATGCACATTTAGTCGAAACAATTCATATAGGCAGAATCATGGGATATCTCCTATCCCATGAATTTCACACATTACACCATAGGAAGAAAGACTTGGGATACTTCTTATCCCCATTAATCCATATAATGCAAAACAGAGCAATATAATGCATCCTATCCAACACTAACTTGGGATATTCTCTATCCCTGTCATTTCGACATCTATCCAATACAAACTTAGGATATTCTCTATTCCTTTCATTTGGACATCCATACAAAAGAATAATAATCATTATGCACAAGACATGGGATACTTTTTATCCCCAACTTTCATGTGTTCACCATCACATAATATACATCATGTTTTAAAAAACACGAGATATTTAATATCCCCATCTATGCATACATGCTTGGATATAATCAACGGTATAACTATTATCTCCGTACATCCATTCAAACAAAACAAGGGGTGCCTACTTACCTTATTGATGAATCCTTTCACAATCTCTTGAGTTCCATAACTCCACAGATTCCATAGCTTCCATTTACTCAATAGTCCTACAATTACATAATTATATACAATCAATTTATAAGTATATCACATATCTCATTAATCACTTATACATCTCAGCATTTATTTTAGTTGGGAATTAACACCCATTTTCATTTAGAATTTCTATATCATTGCCTCATAGATCCTTTAGACATAACAATTTAATGTGCATATAGTTTTCTACTCTAGCATTTCATCAACAATTATACACTAGGATAAACTATTCATTTACAATAACATACACTCATTATACAACATAATTATCATGTAATTAACCTTAAGATAAGCCCATTTAAGCTCTAAATCCAACCGCTTCATTGCTTACATGATTCAAACACAAAAATCTTTCCCAATTTCCACATCAATTAGGAATGACAATAAAAGTTAAGTTTCTCATGTCAAACTAAGCCCCAAAACATTATAATTAAGCAATTAATCATTTCCCCTTTGATTTTAGTAGCAATTCCCATCATTTCCCCAAAGTTTACTGTTCATAAAACCCTAGCTTTGTATAATTCATACCCAATTAGGTTTCATAACACAATAATCAGTGAATTAAATGTTCCCCCATGATTTTCACCTCAATCTCTCTCTTTTACCCCCAAAACCACTATTCACAAAATTTTCAAAAGCCCTAACAAGGCAAAAATCATAAATTCGATTGGGAGAAAGTGTCTCACTATGATTTCCAGGTGTGGCTTCCTCCCATGGATGAGAATCTAGGCTCCATGCTCTATGTAGCTCCCTCCAATTGAAGAAAAACAAATTTCTTCCCCCATCCATCAGAATGGCTAAAATTTGGATCTAAACACAAGATTAAGGGATTCTCCACCGAAACAAGAAAATTTCTAAGTTAAAATCACCAGGATCTAGGCATAATGGGGTCTAGGGTAAGGTTAAGGCATGAGGAAGAAAAAATGAATGGATAGAATGTAAAATGGAAGAGAGAACGACTTTAAAATTTGGTTAACCAACCTTGACCGTCGGTCGACACTACAGCATCAAGTCCGCTGATGCCCGAGCCTACCCCAAATTTGATCCAATGTCGTGACACCAGATTCCAAGTCACGATGTCCATTTTGTTTCCCCTCTTTGCTCCTTATTTTTATTTGGTATTTTCTCCACCAAAAAATGCATAAAACCTTACCTCAATTAGTTAAGAATCAAATCCAAATATATTGGTTCTCATATTATATAACAACTTTTCTACAATTCCTCACTCACTCTTATGCATAATGTAATAAAATTCTTCTTCTCCTCAATTTATCCATTTGTAGCAATATTAGAAACACTTGAAATATCCTCAAACACCTAATTACTCAAAATCAACACCCTTGGTGTTACACTTCACCAACACATCTTCTATGATTCCCCAAGTATAAGTTAAAGACCTATCTTCCAATTACAGTGTAATGGTAGTTGCCTTCACCTTTCCGAAGCCAAGCTTCTAAAAAATAGACAAAGGCATTAAATTAATGGATGCACCTAAATCACATAAAACCTTATGGAAAGAGAAATTACCAATAGTGCAAGGTATAGTAAAACTCCTTGGATCTTTCAATTTTTGTAGAAGTTTTCTTTGCAGAATAGCACTACACTCCTTTGTCAGCTTCACTTTCTCAAACTCTTCAAGCTTTCTCTTCTTGGACATGACTTCATGAACTTGGCATAGTTGGGCGTTTGCTCTAAAGCCTTTGTAAAATGAATGTTAGTGTGAATTTTCTTAAAAATCTTCAAAAATTTGTTGAATTGTTCATCAATTTTCTTCTTTTGAAATCTTTGACGAAAAGAAAGTGGGAGTTTCAAAATTGGAGGGTCATCATGGAATGTAATCCTTCCTAGTTTGTAATCTTCTTTTGTTGGCTCTTATTTCTTCTCCTCATCTTCTTTCCTTTGTTCAGCATCATCTTGATTCACTGACGTTGGGAGTGATTGTGGCTCATCATATTTTTTTGGAGACTCTAATTCTCTGCCACTACTTAATGTTATAGCGTTGCACTACTCCCTTGGATTCTTTTTGATATTGCTTGGAAAGACGCCTTTGCTAAGATTACTGATAGAATTTGTAGGTTGACCAATCTGAGTTTCTAAGTTCTTGAAAGATGCATTCATGTGTGTCTTAAGGCCATCAAGGCTTGCTTCATTCCTCATGAATCTTGATCGACTTTCTATTACAAAGGTGCTCACAGCACTCATGACATCATCCAATGATGGCTTCATCTTTGCTAGTTGAGATTGATGAGGAAGTTGAAAATTGGCAAGTGGGTTTATTACATTCCTAGGATTCCCATTAGATAGACTTTCATGATTTCTCCAACTTGAATAATACTGATTCGGTTGGTTGTTTCCCTGGAAGTTATTGAAGCCCTTATTGTTCATGTACTACAACTCTTCCTTTCTTTGGTCTACAACCATGTATGATTCAATTGAAGCAGAAGAAGAAGAAGAAGAAGAAGAAGAAGAAGAATCCCTTAGATTTGGACATCTCTTTGATGCTGAATTGACTAATGCCAATTGGTGAGCCAAAGATGACATCGATGTAAAGAGAGTTGTAATTTGATCCACTTCAAAACACCCAGCGACTTTCCTTGCCATATTTCATTTATTGGGCCATTGAAAGTTATTGAACGCCATGTCTTCAAGTAGGGTGTAGGCCTCTGCTATAGTTTTTCCCATTAGTTAACTTCTAGAAGTGGCATCCACTATCGTCCTTATCTGACCATTCAACCCATTGTAGCATAATTGGATTTGAAGCCAATTAGAAAATTCATGCTGAGGACATCTTCTAATTAGATCTTTGAATTGCTCCTAACATTCATAAAGTGGCTCAAAATCCATCTATTTAACTAACCAATCTCACTTCTGATTTGAGCAGTTTTGGCAGGAGGGAAGAATTTTGCTACAAAATTTTCAACCATCTCAATCAACATAGTGATGCTTCCTGGCTGTAGACTCTATAACCAACCTCTTGCCTTGTTCCTCAAAGAGAAAGGGAACAATCTTAGTCTAATGGCATCATCTAAAACATGATTCATCTTCACAATATCACTTATCTCCCTGAACATTGCCAAGTGAATATTTGGAACTTCACTTAGAGAACCCCCAAACTGATTCTATTGCACCATGTTGATCAAGACTGGCTTTAGCTCAAAATTGTTGGAATTGATTGTTGGACAAATGATGCCTGAATATTGTCATTTTCCACTAACTTGAAGTAATTTTTGATCGCCCTCTATTGTGCTTGATTAGCCATTATGATGGATTCATCTTGCTTTGCTTTCCTAATTTCATGAAGTGTTCTTTCGATCTCTGGATCAAAAGGGCTCAAATCAAGAGCTCTCAGATTTTGCATATACTATCAAGAAAGCAAAAAGAAGTGTAATCAGGTAAGAGTGAGAAAAGAAAGAAAATAAATAAATAAATTTAAATTAAAGCTAGAATTATCCTAGGAGAATATTAGCGAAAATAAAAATAAAAATAAAAATAAAAATAGTCTCCAGCAATGGTGCCAAAAACCTATTCACTGTAATTAAACTGGAAGTGTACTGTGCTAAGTTTTATAATGTAGTGATGAGAGGGTTGTCATATCCACATGGACTATAGATTTCAATTACTCACTAGCTATCGCTATAAGTAATTGTAACTTTATCTAGAAGATTAAAAACTAAGGAATGAAACAAGAAACAAAAGTAACAAGCTTTGATGGGAAGAAATCAAGATAGGAAAACTCTAGAGGATCGATTTCACTTATACTTCAATCATGGTATTTTTAATTAATTAAAATTTGATTATTCTCCTCATTTATAAATCAAGAATCCTAATTCACTTAACTCTCACTCCCAAGTGGCAAATCAAGTATCTATTCTCAATATTCCAATTTCAATATCTCTATAAAAATTAAAATATTAAGAATGCTTTAAGATCTGTGATTCTCTTTAAATGATTTTATAAAACCTGGAAGCTCTCTCAAGTAATCTAGAATTTCATGTTGTGATGCCTAGATTCTATTTAGGATTACCTCTCCTTAGTGTCAAATCCCAAATATAAAATTATTCAATAGATGACCAATAAATTGAAAGCATTAAGGACAAACATTATAAATAAAACAATGAAAATTTTTAATAATATAACTAATTAATCATCCCATGTTATCAATCCATCTCTCCTCTAGAAAGAGGAATTTAGCTATCATAATTGTAACAAAAATAAATCCAACTAGTCCAAACATCATCATAAGAATCAAGGAAGAACAAGAAGAATAATTCAGCTTTGTTATAGATGATCTCCCTCTAGTGGCACCCAAACCCTAGCTGTTGAAGTCTCCACCATCAAAAGTCCCGAATAGATGTGTTAATCTTTTATTTGTAATCTCCTCATTAGGGTTAAAAACTCCTTTGCATAACTTAAATTATCTTCATGCACAACAAAACCCACTTCCAAAAATAGCTCAACACGCGCACATTTAGTTGCTACAATGCTCACTTTCTGCCTGCCAGGATTGACCCTTCATCACGTCAGGCTTCATGGCATTTAATTTGGATGCCGCGGCACTTGGTTATTGTCTGCCAAGATGTGACATCCTGGGTTTTTGAGGTAATAAATTTTCTTGAATAATTATTTTTAAGATGATTAAATGCATAACTTATGCCAAATAAGTGGATGAATTAGTATGTGGTTAATTATGTGTACAGTTGGGTGCATATGTATGGTTTGGATGGTAGATTGGTATATAAGTGTATATGAGCTATTTGATTTTAATGTGAGTTAAATTGAATAAATTAACACTTCATGATATGGGTAATGATATGCTTATGTAGCCAAATTTATGGAATTTTAAGAGGAAATAATTAAATTTGCATAAAAGGGAGGAAATTGAGATTTCGTAAAGGAGACTTTAACTTATGGACAATTTTTGACCAAGATGGAAGCTTAATTCGAAACATTGTTTAACATGAAAGTTTTAGATCTTGAATATCTTTCCAATGCATCAAAAATCATCTGATTTGGATAAATGCAGATGTTATGATCAATGCACCATAACTACTGCATTATGAGTAAAAAGTGTCAAAATTACCAAATTTGATCACTTTATTAAAATTTTTGACATATATGGGGCTGATTTGAAAAATGTAGTTTACATTAAAGTCGTAGCCCTTAAAATTATCTGTCTAAACTCAATTTGGAGTTCGTATGATAAAGTTATGCCCAACACACTGAAACAGCTCCTAGTGGGAAATTAAGGATGGGATTAAATTAATAAATTTGGAAAATTTCATATTAATTATGCAAAATAATTTTGAGAAATTATATATAAGACTCATTAAGATAAATATAGGTGTATGATGTGGATTTTGTGAATGATTTATTGATTTTTATGTAATGTTTGGGGTTTAATTATCGAGCGGGCCAGAATTCATGGTAAATAAAGTTTTTATGTGACTAATTAAATTGGGATAATTTTACTTATGATGGAATTTAAATTGGGACAATAATATTTTAGTTCAGTATCAAATGATATTAAATTAATTAACTATGTGATTATTTGTATGGAAATTAGGTTGCAATTTTGGAAATTTTCAATACATGGGCATAGAAGTAATGAGGCATCGCAGGAGCACCCAAGAGGTAATAAAGTCCCATGCTCCACCATCTTCCCAAAGCCGAAAATGTCTCCTTGTTGCCCTCTTCCTTGCAACCCACGACCAGCCCTATTCTTCCCATTTCCACGCCCATTTTTCTTTATGGATTCATGCAAAAAAAAATTATGCCAACGAACTCTAATCTCATCCCTATGCATGTAGTCGCCCAAATCATTAAGCTTGGATGATTTAAGGAAAAAAAACAATCTAGTTACCTCATGTTGTTGCTAATTTCATTTGAAGCTTGGAGATTGAGAGAGATTTTTGTTGCTAAGGGGAAAATCAAGCCATGAAAGTAAAGTAAGACATCTTTTCATAACTGATTTTTGGATTTTCTTAATAGGGCAGCCACTTATGAACTAAGGCCAGCAATAGGTGATTTAATTGGGCATGAATTGATGTGTTTTCATGGGGGGAAATGTAGTCAAGTTTAAATTCTACAAATTTGAGCATGATTAAGTATGATTAACATGGAAAAAAATGCATGATTATTGATGTCCACTTTGTGGACAGCAATATGATTGAAACTGGGGATGTTTTGGATGGGGGTATTTACATGAAATTGATGTAATCTTGATGGGAATTCAGTATTATGCATTACCTCCATGATTATGTGATGATTTAATGGTGGAAAATCGACACATATTACTATTCATGTTGGGCAGTAAATTGATTAACTTAGAGCACTATTTGATGTGTTAATAACCTGCTTGTTGTTAAATTAGGTTGTTATGTGGATGAGGATGCATAAAACCCATTGCATTTAGCAAACATTATGTAGTTAGGGTTATGCATATTAAGTATTCAATGAATTGTCTCAATGTAAAACAATGGAGAATTTAGGGAATGAATTGGGGCAACTTATGAGATTGAATTGTGGATTAATTAATTCAAGTAGATTGTCATTATAATGCTTAAGATGTTAGAAATAGATTCTCTATTAATGGGGTTGCATGAAACAGATTTTTTATTGTTGGAATTGATGAATTAAGCCATGCATATTAGGTGTTTGTTAAAATACTCCTATGAGAAGCAAGGTGAAGGTGAGTAATTCCATTGCAATCCCTAATTGGCTATTAAGTAGGGTACTATAATGAGGTTTGAGGTGTCTTAAAAGAGTGATTAAAGATGGGATGAAAAATAGGCAGTATTAGGGTCTTGATTGGAATGAAAATATGCAATAGAAATGTATTTAGAAAAGCCCCCATAAATTGGCAGCTAGGTGGACAACTTGTGGGAACTTAGAAAGTATGTTT
>JAYJMB010007484.1:0-10167 GCA_036873735.1 Pouteria campechiana
CAAATTAATTTTCTTCTCCTCAAAGCTTCTTCCAAAAATTCTCTCAAAACCCTTGAGAAATGTAGCCTCCAAGTGCTATCAAAACCCTAACTAACCAACCCTTCAAAACTCCCCAAATTTCTATTTATAACCATCCTAAAATAAAATTTACATAGATTTTTTGTATCTCATCTGTCTCCGACGCCGGCGGTGCCACCCTGCTCTCCCCAAAATGTAGTTTGTGAAGAGTTGATGCAAGTCTACTTGAGGTGCCTTCATTGTTTGAGTATATCTTCTTCATTTGTTATTGAAATTGGGTGATTCTTGTTGTGTTGGATATCTGACTTGAAGATCTTCACTTCTTATGTTAATGACACTTTCTGAATCCATCTCAATTAATGCTAGAAATAGCACCAAAGCACTGCTTGTTCACATTCATCTTTTCTTTGACATGGTTTGTTGACTAAAAAATCAAATAATTCAATTAAATATAATATCTTATCAAATATAATCACAAATCAATAAAGCATGCCAAATGAGGTTTCAAAATATGTGAATTTGGGTGTTAAAGCATAGTATATTATAGACTCATCAAATACCCCCAGACTTAGCTTTTGATTGTCCTCGAGCAAAATAGCAACAAAACTAATGAAATGATGAGGAAAAACTCTCTTATAGATAATTAAACATATGCCAGATAAATTACACATGTACACATGATTCAAAATTCATTCAATGCATTTCCAGAGTAATCTTATGAACTCATACTTTATTAATCTTATCATGAAGTAAAAAATTTGATTGTGTGTGCTATGTAAATCTCAAGATCCATGCATATCTATCAGTCAATAATTTGTGAACTAATGATTCTAATGGTCTTCACAAAGTATATTATATGCTTATTTTTCATAATCCTTCTCCACTAATATAGACAACTTTATTTACTAGGATCAATAGGTCTTTTTAAAGGTTGTATTGGGGCCTTTGGTTTGGTTTACAAAGAAAGGGTAAAAGGAATAATAAAGTCAGATATTAAAACTGAAGTGCTCATGAAAGTTTATTCTCTTACTTTCTGTCTGCGTTTTCTCATATTTATGTTTGTTTCATTCTAGGTTGTATTACCATCATACCGCTAAACTTGTTTTCTTTTTAGTTTATGGAATATGATCCCCCCAATTTAAACCTCTTTCCTTATTTGACTTTTCTTTTGTCCCTTTTTCTTTTTTTTTTATAGCATACTCAATTTAACATCCCCAAGTTCATCTTCTTTTACTTCGCTCATACCTATAAAACAACCATTAACATGACGTATATCTCTGAATAGGTGAAACATGGTTTTTCAGGCAAAATAGGCTTCAATAATGATGCTATAAGAATAAAAATTTGAATGGTGGTTTATCACATGCTTTACATATGTTATTCTTTCATTAAGCTCAATGGGGACACTAGTGACATTAAATGTACTAGGTTGGCTTGAAAGGCTTAAACTGATCAAAAAAATGCCTAAATTACCTCCAAATAAACATGTTGTCTAGGATTTTGCCTCGAGGGATAATCAAATAAGTTCTAACATGCTTGTGTTAATCAAAACAAGTCAATAAATTCATAACACTGTTAACTGAATTACATACACTTCACATGATCATGGCATAATGTGCTTGAAACATTTTCATTAGTTAAGAAAAGAAATACTTTTTATAAGACTCATTAAATCACAAGGAATGCACCTCCTTCTTTCACAATCATATGCAATGGCAATAAAAAAAACTCAGCCTATGTTAGTGATTTGTTAGAGAGAGAGTCATCCTGTTTAGTTTCATCATGCTAGCATGCAATTTCTCTTGGATGCACATTTCGTAAAAGACACATGAGTGCAAATTTCAAACAAACTAAACATTCTAAATACACTCTAAACGAAAGAAAATGGAAAACTGCTCCCCCAAACTTAAGGTAAACATTGTCCTCAATGTTAAAATAAAGCCATGAAAAACGAGGACTTCCCTGAAGTGTGTCAGATTACTCATCAGAGTCATCAGTTGACTCTTCATCAACAGCTGGCAATGAATCTGTAGAAAAGGTTGGGGGAGTAGGAAAAACAACAGAACTGGAACCTTAAAAGAAATTGGCATTCTTGAACATCTCATTCATCGCCATGCTATGGTCCACCAAATAGTTGAGTTGCAGCTCAGTCCGCTTCTGATTTCACTTCTATGAATTTTGTAACTCTATAATATGCTCTTGAAGATCCCAAGAGTGAGCTCTAAGATAGGAACATTGGGTTGGTGCCTTGTCCTAGACAAGCTCGGGGTAGAAGTTGAAGTGCCAGCTCTACAACCCGTGGCACTAGTCTTCTCTAATGTCTCTATGACAACATCATCAATCACGAGCGGTGGTATTTGGAGCTCTTCGTTGGGTTTGCTAGCAACACCTGCTGCAAAACATAGTTAACAGATGAGAGATGGATTACCCAAACTGCTTGATAACCTCCCTGTGTTGAAAGATATAATAGATCACTCAATGATCTTCCCCATGTCAATTAACAACCTACTCTGAATAGCGTAATTGAGTTGAGCTCTCTCATTTATGACACCAGACACATGGTTGGAAGGTAGCAACCTAGCAGAAATGAAGTAATGCCAACCCTTGAAGAATGCTTCTAACTACCCTCTTAGAAAACTTATAACCGTGTCATTCTTCTTCTTCCATTGACTATGCGGATGAGCCAAACTAGAAATGACGGCATTTGGACCTCGTTCCAACCATGAAGTTAGGTATCATCCTCAAGGTCAGTTAAATCGAAATAATGATTAATGGAAGATCTATCATAGGAAACCAGTTTACCCCTTATAAGAACTCTTTAATTTGTGGGATTTGTTTCATATTGAGCTCTCGTGTTCGCATAGAATTCTTTCACAATGGCCACCACAGCAGGCTCAGGTTGAGCCACAAACTTCTGCCAATGCCTCCGTTCGATGATGTTCTTCATATTAGTGTATGTAGAATTTATCGCTCTCTCTCGGATTCTTTCTCTATGCATGATCAAAGAAGTGTAAACTTCTTCAGCCTTTTCATTAAAGAAAGCAAGGTTATAATTTGCTCTCTGTCGCTTGGACGGTCCAGAAGCGGTTGTCTTTCTAGGAGGCATGCTGACAACCCCACTGAATGCAACACAAGAATAGATGCACACAATGACAAATAACCACAAGTACAGTTATGCCAAATCACACTAATGTGCCATAGTTCAAAATTCAAACTAGCAACCACAACTAATATCGCCCAAACCACCATCTCACAATGAAACCACTACTTAGGCATATTCACAAACATCTTGCTGGCATTCAGTGCAACACCCCTTCAAGATACCTTCACAAGAAAAACCACTCCATAGACAATTCAAGAGGCATAGACATGAAACCCCATCAAAGATCATACCCTCCACTATAGTGAACCAATGCAGAGATGGATTTCACCCACCAACACAATGCAAAGGATTAAAGAAAAGCATAATGTCTCATAATACACTTGCTCAACACAACCTCCTCACCACTTCAAAATAAGGTAAATTCGTACTATACTCTACCAATGACAATATCAACTTCAATCTACCAACAATCACCATGAATATAGCACATTAATCCCACAAAAATCAACAAGTCCTAGAGTTGAGCATTTCTTCAAACACTGCCAAGGCAAATTGAATACCCATTTTGCCAAACACAACACTTGCTCTCCACATTTTGGAACCACAACCACAATGTAGGAAAAGGATAAACGAACAGGAAAAGAGAGGATGTCACCTTAAATCGTCAACCCTCCATGAGTGCGAGAAACCCAACCATGAAAACTACTTAGAGAAGATGGAGTGTAGCTTTTGAGATGAGAGAGATGGGCGAGAAGAGGAGAGTTGGAGAAGATTTGTAGATGGGGATTTAGGGAATAGAGGAAGTCGATTGGGAAAGGGGGAAGTTTTTGAAGAAGGAAGAGGGGAATGAGTTTAGGGTTTCTCTTGGGGAGAGGAGAGAGAAAGGGGTGAGTGGGCGTGAGTGTTTGGGCACCGGCGGCACGTGGGTTTTAAGTGGGATGGCACCGACGACGCGGGGTGGGCACCGGCGAACCTATTTTTATTTCTTCTTCGATGCACTTCTGGCGCCAGTGACGCCAGGGTGGTGCCAGTGACATCCTCTTACTCCCTTTTTTTGTGCTCTCTTGCTCCCTTCTTTTCTAAATATTGCTCCAAGGTTGCTTTAGTCTTGAGTTTTTTTTTCCTTATCTTACTCCTCATCTTTTATCACCATGAATTTTACCTGTAAATCATAACATAATGATTCATTATTGGATTCAAATATGCAAGAATATATAGAGTGAAGAATTTATTCCTTGAACCAAACTCAGTAGAGCCAAAATAGTAATTAGTAGCTATTGACATGCTTATGATGAAAGCCAATTATCCTACTTCTAAAAATTTAAATCAGAAGAAAGATCAAAAAATTGGGTTGCCTCTCAAGAAGCACTTAGTTTAAAGTCCTCAGCCTAGCTTCTTCTTTGCTTCACTCTCCGTCCTTCAAGTGGATCACTTCGCCACTATTGCTCTAATGTCCAAAATAATGCTTGATTCACTGGCCATTTACTTGAAATGTTATCCCTTCTTGCGTTCTCAGTTCAACTGCTCCATGAGAGAAAACTCCGTTGATGACAAATGGTCCTAACCACCGTGATTTCAACGAAATAGTTTAAGCCTTGAGTTGAAGAGCAAAACTTATTGCCCTGGTTGGAATTCTCTGTTAATAATGAGTTTGTCCTACCATCTCTTCGTCCTCTCCTTGTAAATTCTGGCATTTTCATAAGCTTGGTGACGTAATTCCTCCAACCGATAGTTGATGCATCCGCTTTTGACCTACAGCCCCCAAATCTAAGTTGAGCATCCGCATTGCCCAATATGCTTTGTGCTCCAATTCTACTGGAAGATGGCATGCTTTTCCAAAGAGTAACCTGTATGGAGACATGCTCATGGGTGTTTTATATGTCATTCGGTATGCCAAAAGTGCATCTTCCAATTGGTTTGACCAATCCTTACAATTCCCTCCTACTGTCTTCTCTAGTATCTGTTTTATCTCTCGATTGGATACTTCAGCTAATCCATTCACCTATGGATGATAAACAAGCGCCACCTTGTGTCTCAAACCATACTTAGATAGTAGGTTATTGAACAATTTGTTACAGAAATGAGAACCTCCATCACTGATGATTGCCTATGGTGTCCCAAACCTAGTGAAGATGTTCTTCCACAAAAACTTTAACGCTACTTTAGCATCGTTTGTTGATGTGGCTACCGCTTCCACCCATTTTGAAATGTAATCGATAACAAGTAGAATGTATGAATGACCACTAAAAATTGGAAATGGTCACATGAAGTCAATTCCCCAAACATAAAAAACTTACACTTCGAGAATATTTGTCAGTGGCATCTCATTTCTTTCTGAAATTGTTCCCATTCGCTGATAGTGTTCATAGGTCTTAACGAATTTATAACTATCCTTAAAAAGTGATGGCCAATAGAACCCGAATTGTAGAACTTTTGTAATATTTCTATCAGCACTATGATGTCCTCCATATGCAGATGAATGGCAGCTTTGTAGTATGTCTTGAGTTTCTTCTTCAGAGATGCATCTCTGAATTGTCTGACTTGTGCATATCTTGAATAGGAGTGGGTCATCCCAAAGATATGCTTTGACATCATGTAAAAACTTCTTCTTTCGCTACCCTTTGATGTTTGGAGGGTAAGTTCCACATGCTATGAAGTCTGCATACTATGAGGACTTACCAATCAATGTGAAGAGTTGTTCATCTGAAAAATTCTCTCGGATTGCATTCTCATCGCTTGGGTGTTCCAATCTAGACAAGTGCTCGACTACCACACTTGCACTCCCCTCTTATCTTGAATTTCCAAATCAAATTCTTGTAACAATAGTACCTAATGAATCAATCGAGACTTTGCATCCTTTTTCGCAAATAGGTGGCGTAAAGCTGCATGATCAGTTTGCACGATGACCTTTGAACTGATAATATAAGATCAAAACTTCTCCAATGCAAATACCACTACTAATAATTCTTTTTTTATTGTGGTATAATTTTTTTGTGCTTCATTCAACTTGCGGCTTGCATAATATATAGTTCTAATGATCTTATCATGCTTTTGACCCACTACCATATTGCTTGCATCACACATGATCTCCAAAGGTAGATTCCAATCAAGCATCACTAGAATTGGAGCAGAGATCAACCTCTCCTTCAATGTATTGGATGCCTGTAAACACAATTCATCAAAATTAAAAAGGAGTATCTTTTTCAAGGAGATTACTTAAAGGTTTAGAGATTTTTGAGAAGTCTTTAATGAATCTCCTTTAGAATCTTATATGGCCTAAGAAACTATGAATTCCTTTTATATTGGATAGGGGTGGGAGTTGCACAATGGTTGCAATCTTTGCTCTGTCCACTTCCATTCCACAAGTTGAAATCTTATGTCCTAGTACAATACCTTTCCTAACTATAAAGTGAGATTTTTTCCAATTTAGAACTAGGTTAGTTTCCTCACATATTTGCAAAACGAGAGACAAGTTATGCATGCAAAGATCAATTGTGGAAACAAAAATTGAAAAGTCATCCATGAATACTTCCATAGTATTTTCTACCATGTCATGAAATATTACCATCATGCATCACTGGAAAGTAGCAGGGGCATTGCATAAACCAAAGGGCATTCTTCTGTATACAAATTTACCATAAGGACAAGTAAAGGTCGTTTTCTCTTGGTCCTCTAAGGCTAATATAATCTAATTATAGCCTGAGTATCCATCTAGAAAGCAATAATAATCATAACCGGCCAAACAATCTAACATTTGGTCTATGAAAGGTAGCGAAAAATGGTCTTTTGTGGTAGCCTTGTTTAATTTTCTGTAGTCAATACATACTCGCCACCCAGTAATAGTTCTAGTAGGTAATAGTTCATTGTTTTTATTCCAAATAACTGTCATCCCACCTTTCTTTGGTACATATTGCACAGGACTCACCCATTCACTATCAGAAATTATATAGATAATACCTGCTTTTAGTAATTTTAAAACCTTGGTATGTACTACCTCCTTCATTGTTAGGCTGAGTCTTCTATGATGCTCTCTGGATGGTTTATAAGACTCCTTCATCAAAATCTTATGCATGCATATGGTAGGGCTTATACCTTTTATGTCTTCAATCGACCATGCAATAGCAGATTTGTGATCCCTTAGCACTCGTAGTAGTTTCTCTTCTTCCAAACCTGTTATAGCAGAGAAAATAATCATTAGGAATGATGAATCATTGCCTAAATATGCCTACCTGAGGTGTTTTGGCAGTTACTTCAATTCCAGTGCAGCTTTCACTTCTTTCAAGGTTTGTTCCACTTCAAAAAGTTCTACAGCATTACTTATTTTCTCTTTTAACCCCATCTCTAAAGCCAACACTTGTTTTTTGATTTCTTCTGAACCTGTCATAGTCTGACTAATAGAGTTTATAATGCAGTTTTCCAATGTATAAGTTATGCTTTCATCATTAAAAAAGATAGTTATACATTCATTTACAATCTCTATTTGGTTACAAATATTCTTTGCAAGTGGGTAATTCATGGCACGGTAAATATTGAACTTTACCTCTTTTTCATGATTCTCAAAGTTAGCTCACCGTGCTGAACACCAATTAGAGCTCTCCCCGTTGCAAGAAACGACCTTCCCAGAATAAGAGGTACTTCATGATCTTCCTCCATGTCCAACACCACAAAATCAGTAGGGAAAATAAATTTATCCACCTTCACTAATACATCTTCTATGCTTCCCCAAGGATGAGTCAAAGACCTGTCTACTAGTTGTAATATAATGGTGATTGGCTTCACTTCTCCTAGTCCAAGTTTCTAAAAAATTGAAAGAGGCATAAGATTAATAGATGCTCCTAAATCATATAATGCCTTATAAAGTGATGAATTTCCTATAGCACATGGAATAATAAAACTCCCTGGATCTTTTAACTTCTGAGGAAGCTTTCTTTGCAATATGGCGCTACATTCTTCTATTAACTTCACTGTTTCAAATTCTTCAAGCTTCCTTCCTTTGACGTAACTTCCTTCATAAATTTTGCATAGTTTGGCATCTGCTCTAATGCTTCTGCAAAAGGAATGTTATTATGAATTTTCTTAAAAATTTTAAGAAACTTACTGAATCGCTCATCAACTTTTTTCTTCTAAAATCTTTAAGGAAAAGGTAGCTCCGTTTTTAGAATTTGAGGGTTATCATGGAATGTGATTCGCCTCGGTTTGTAGTCTTTTTTTCTGACTCTTCCTTCTTTGGTTATCTTTCACTCTCTTCTTATATTGAATCTTGATTTCTTACTTCTAAAGATGTCTATGTTTCTTTTTTCTTCTTTGGGGATTTCAACTCTTTTTCACTTCTTAGCATTATGGCATTGCAATGCTATCTTGGATTTTTTCCTGTGTTGCATGGAAAGGTATCTCTGTTTTGATTGCTAAAAGAGCTTGCAATCTGACCAATTTGTGTTTCCAAAGATTTAATGGATGCATTGATATTTCCCATTGTTGTTTCCATTCTGTCAAGTCTTGCTTCATTCCTGGCAAACCTGTTTCGACTTTTATGAATAAAAGTGCCCATAAGATCTTTTAAGGATGATTTCTTTTCAGCTGGTTGAGCTTGGTGTTGAGGTTGATGTGAATTTTGAAACCCGAGAGGGTGATTCAAGTTGTTCCTCTGATTTCCATAAGTGAGATTATCTTGATTCCTTCAGTTTCTAGGGTAATATGGATTTTGCATATTGTTATCTCAAAAATTACTATAGCCCTTATTGTTGACATATTGCACTTCTTCTCTGCTTAACTTTAGAGCGTTATATGCTTCAATTGGTAGAGGGGATGAAGAAGATTCTCCTACAATAGATGCTCCCTTTGGTGTTGAATTAGCAATCACCATTTGATATGTCAAAGAAGACATCTGTGCAGTTAGGGTTATAATTTGATCCACTTCAAGAAAACGTACCACCTTTCTCACTATATTTCTCTCATTCAGCTACTGTAATGTATTTGAAGTTATATCTTCAAGTAGTTGGTATGCCTCAGTTGCAATCTTGGACATTAGTGAACAACTAGATGTTGCATCCACTATTGTTCTTGTCTGCCCATTCAACCCATTGTAGAATAACTGAATTTGTAGTCACTCTGGAAAACTATCCTGTGGACATCTCCTAAGCAAATCTTTGAATATCTCCTAACACTCATAGAGTGGTTTGAAATCCATTTGTCTGAATTGACCAATGTCACTTCTTAGTTGAGTTATTTTGGCGAGTGGGAAAAACTTTGTTAGGAACTTTTCCAATATCTTATCCCTTGTTGTAATGCTTCCTGGTTGTAAACTCTGCAATCATCCTCTTGCTTTGTCCCTTAATGAAAATGGAAAGAGTCTCAATAGGATAGCCTCATTTGGTATTCCATTCATCTTGACCGTGTCACTGATCTCCCAAAATATGACTAAATAAATGTTTGGGTTTTCAATTGGTGAGCCTTCAAATTGATTCTGCTAAACCATGTTAATCAGTGCTAGTTTCAACTCGAAGTTATTTGCATTGATGGATGGACGAGTGATTTTGGAGTAATTTTCATTGACCACGGGCCTAAAATAGTCTCTAATTGGCCTTTGTTAATTCAACTCTATTCTTGGTTGAATTTGTTTTATTTCGCCCATTGCTCTTATTCGCTTTGATTTTCAAATTTGTCGCAGCATTCTTTCTATTTTTAGATCAAAATAATTTGGATTAGATTTTCTGTGATCTTGCATATACTGTTATGAAAATAAAACAAATTGAACTTGCTATGCAAGAATCAAAAAGAAAACTAGACTTGCTAAAAAATAGAAAATCATAATTCTAAATTAAAACAAATTATCTATTGATAATATTAGCAAAAACAAATTGAAATATCGTTAATCCCCGGCAATGACGCCAAAAACTTATTTGCTGAAAATCTAATCGCAAGTGTACAACATCAAGTTTTATAGTTTAGTGATAAATGAGTGTCATATCCACAGGGATTGTGTATTTCAACCTTTTACTAGATATCGTTATAAATAATTCTAACTTTATTTGGATGACCAAAAATAA
>JAYJMB010007485.1:0-10167 GCA_036873735.1 Pouteria campechiana
ATATTTAGGAATCAAATAGGTGCAAAAGATGAAGTATTAGGAGAATAAAATATGACATTTTGCATTCTCATCACACGCTATAACTTTGTCTGTCACTTATGACAAACAAACTAATAGATGAACCACTTAGAAGACTTTGCCTATAGGCTAAAACTTCATCTGCTAATCCTAACAAACAAACAACAAGCAAAGTACATTTTGTCTATCAGGGAGGATACTTTATTTATCAAAAAGAATTATCTGTTACTTACTATAGACAAAGGTACTTCAACTGAGAAGAAGAAAACTTCATCTAGTGAAGGATACTTTGTCTGCTTAGAAGATGCTCTATCTGCACCACAAAGATTGTCTGCCATTTATAATAGACAAAGCTAGCTCACCTAATGAAGGAAACTTCATCTGTCAAAAGAACATCATCTGATGAACAATGAAGAAGAGAAACTTTGTTAGTGCTTCTATGATTTAGTTGTTGCTTATAATAGACAAACTAGAAGACAAACTAAATTATTGTAATGATCTTTAACGATGACGAAGTAGTCTATCATGTGGGTTTACTTAGAGATACTTTGTCTATTACCTACAAGAGACAAATTCAAGACATGATCTGACAAAGTTCTCAGATAAAATATGACATATCATGAAGAGCAGAAGCCATCTCTGCCAAACATCACTGATTGGCACTCTCCGATCATAATCTCATTTGAAGCAAATTTTATGAAGTAGACTAGACAATGTGAGATTAGCTAAAGATGGAAAGAAATTTAAAGGAAACCAATTTACACTCTAATAAAGGTTGCAATACTCAGAGGCTGCATCCCTTTAGGCTTAATGAACATCTTTCCAAACTAGTGAATGAGTCAGTCAACCAGAAAAGTATTCATCCGGCATTACTAAAATCGGAAAGGCACCTTCTTCAAAGAATGGCACTATAGGCTTTCTAGCTACAAGTGAGTTTTCAAGAAGATAGCTTTTCAATGGGAGAAATCAGAATAATCTTTAACATTAATAGAAAGCCAACTACCTGCAATGAGCAAAAGTTTTTGAAGCAATATAAAGGTAGTGCAGTAACAATAAAGAAAGTTGAAGAAGATGAGAGACAAACAAGAACAAAGCTCAAATGAGTAACACTTCTCTTAATCAGATTATGCCTCCTACTAGATAATCAATGTTCAATTGTGCTAATAGACAATAAGCTTAAAAGTTTTATCATAATCATATACCTAGAGTATTGATATCTAATAAGCTTCAATGAGATATAATTTTATTTATAAGCTTAATCATTATACAAATCTGCTTAATAAAAGAGGTAATGTAATGTGCAAAAAGATTGTTGTCAAATAAGCTATGTGAGTTAGTGGTAAACTAAAGAAAACCACATTATATGAGTTATTGGTGAACTTAGGAAAACTATCAAGTTTGCCAGTGACCTTTGAAACTAGTGAGTTTCCTAGTAAGCTCATAAAACTAGAAGAATGTCAAGGACACTTGTGTTTGCCTCCTGGAGCTGGAATCCAAAAGAGTGCTGGGGACACTTAACTCCCCCTATAGCTAGAATCTAAAAGATTATCAGGGACACTAGTGTAGTTCCATTATATGGGATGTAGTGGAACCCAAGGCACAATGAGTTGGTGCTCTTGGAAGAGTGGATGTTGGGACGGGATTTCTGAACCACTATAAAAATTGTGTTGTTTGTGTGTGTTTGCTCTATCTTTCATGCACTTCACTATTCTCATTAGTTGCTTGAGAAATTGTTTTATATCCTTCATTACTTCATCAAGCATAGTATTAACACTCACATTATCACACACACACACACACATAAACACTACAACATGTTTGAGGTAGGAATGACAAAGAGAAATTGAACTTAGAAAGTGAAGTAGTCATACAATCAAACATGGAATTATATATATACTAAATCATTACTTCCTCTTAGCTCATCAATTTTTATTTGGCCATAATTTTATTTACACAATTCACCCCTTCCCTCTTGAGCTACTCATCTACATGGGACCAACAAACACGACTTGTTGAAGTCAGAAGAAATGTGCTTTGGAGACAACAAACTCCTTTGAAGTCACGGAACACTTACTTCGAAGACAAACTAGAATTTTGAAGTAAAGTCAAGCATGCTAAAGTGGAGCCAAAATAAGTTTGGAGTTGATAGGCTATTTTAGAGACAACTACAGCCTTCGGAGTTGGTTTCATCAGAATCACCAAATATTCACTTTAGAGATAAAAAATATTTGAAGTCATGGAATCAATTACTTCAGAGTTAACATCCATGGACCTAACGTGATTAGTCTCAGCAACGCCATTTTGGATCCTTCAAAGCACATCTCCGGTGCATCTGAAGTAACAACGACTAGTATGAGCTATGCTAAAACTTTATACTAATTAGATTTTAGAGGATTTGATGTTGGTTGCCTCCGAAACAATGTTGAAAGTGCAATGTTCTTAAATTCAAACGTTTCTTAGCATTTAATATTTCTCACCTACCACAGCAGAGAAAGTCAAAGATCTTAAAGAAAGAGAGAACTCACATATAAAAGAATTTAAGTGAGATCGAAGACAATAATAGTTTTAACACTGAAAAACAAGAGAGAGAGCATTTACTAAGTACTTAAGACTTTTGTTCCACGATTTCAACTCCACTGTAGTTCATTCAAAGAAGCATTCAAAGTCATTCATTCAATCACTTTTGAAGATTGAATCTCATTATTTTTATTGCTATATTGCTTGTTTTTGCTAGTTTCAAACGTAGTACAAAAATAAGTTTATTAGAGGCATTAACATTTGTACACTTTTTATTTCTGCATATCTCTACAAGTTTGTTAACTTGCATAAGTGTTGTGAAAAGCAAGTGGGATACTTGTTGAGTACTTGTATAAGTTTGTTGGTGAGCTTGGAAAACCAACAAGTGTTAGTGGAACCTGAGTTTAGTATAAAAGGCTAACTCAGAGAAGTGGATGTAATGCCCCACCCTCTTCGGGCCATTACTCCATTTTACACCGTAAATCCACATGATCATACCATGATTTTTCCACTTCTAGTGTGGGTTGCTTTGATATTTTTTTTCTGGTTTACCTAATTTCTCAAGAAAATTGGACAGAGTCTCTATTGAAAATAGGGTTGTCCACCTAAAGCATTCATCATATATTATGATACATTTCTCCATTATAATTCATAAAAGTAAGAAATTATACACTTCAATATTTCTCCAGTCATCCACACAACATCCTTATAACTCCACAGGCTCCCCCAGGACCGCAGCTGCATCATGATGACAATGAATCCAACACCCCACCATTCAATTTCTATTTCATATACACCATACACCTCACACTCCAATATTACATTGATATGCTTATAAATTACAGTTATACATCATAAGACATAAATTAGTTACAATTACAATATACATAAGATGAGAATTCCCCAATTATCATACAAAAAAAATACAAATTCAACTATTATACTTTTTTACCAATCTTGCATCTTTTGGACTTGACCTGTCAACTAAAATAAAATAAAACAAGGGTGAGTCTAAATAGACTACATAAGTAGACTAAGTGGTAATCAATAATTCAACCAAAATCAACAAAATCTCATCCAAGTAAATAAGGATCCATAAGGTATCCCAAACACGAATCAAAATAGATATATTTTCAAACTCAATACAACATCTCAACATGTCACAGCATGAAGAATATAAAATTAATTGCACATTTTAAAATAAATTATATGCTTTAGGATAATCACTTATCCTAAATCACACATATACATAACATATATGCATATATTACAATTTACATTCATGGGATAACTATAATCCCTTAAGTCAGACATCCATACACCAGAATAATAATAACAATTATAAGTAGGAAATATCTTTTATCCCCTCCCAAAATATACATTAACATAAAATATTACAATGTTGTATTATATAACAATCAATGACATGCATACATCATAGCATTTAGGGATTTTTACTAATCCTAATTCTCATACATATTCACATTGCACACAATAAGAAATGAGATATTTACAATTTCATCTAAGTCACATACATAACTATTAATCCATATATTCAAATATAAGCACATTATCAAATCACTCAGGAGATAATCACTATCCCCACCCAATAACACAGGCAAACATGCATAGTCTACTTACCTCAGAATAATTAGCTTCATAATCCACATCTCTTCAAACTTAACTTATTGCCCCCATGCCAAAAAATCCTACACATATCACATGAATCACATATCTTATTACATATACATATACATAAACAATTTTTATTAAAATAATGAAGCATAATAATCAAAATTTTTAACTTAATGCTCTCATTGCATTTTACATAATTTCATTTTTGCACTACCATTATCCACCTACTCTACCCTGGGAGGCACACCAAATCCAAAACAATACTCTTTCACTCTGTAGTGCATCGGGTCCATCCCTGCTAAAAGCATGTCAGGCCCACACAGTCATAATACTGTATATAATGGCACCCCACCCTCACAAGCCTCACAAGAGTACTAGTTCACCACTAAATGTGCCTACATCAGTTACTCAGGTCAAATCAAAGAACACAGGCTATCCAGGCCGATAGCAATGCCTGGCCATGTTGGCTACCCAAATAACCGCCTCTTGGCTAACCACGCCACTCCTCGCCACATGGTGGATATATGTCGACCCCATGGCCATCATAAAATGAAAATATGAGCCACACAAGGCTCCGTGTCAACCAGGCACCAAAAATAAAAAATATCGGCACTCTCTGGGTTAAAACATATATACAAAAATTCTAAAATAAAATTCTTTATTTTATTATTTGTCCATATAATTTTGATCTAAACTTTTTTGTAAGTTACATATAGTATAAAAATTGTACCATAAAATATCAGATACAAATAATTTAAATTGAGCAAATTAAAAATAAAATATAAAAATATAAAATAAAAATTATATACAAAATTTAATGTTCATTTTCATCTACAACTTTTTTCATAGATGAAAAATAATATAATATGATTTGTTTAAATTTTTTAGGTCAAAAGGACTTCATTTGATGCAACGAAATATACAATACAAAAATCAACAAAATTTGGCAAAATGAGTAGTGGGCAAATTTTTGGGTATTCACTTCCCTGATTGTTTTTTAACTATTAATGTTTAAATTTTTCTACCAAAATTCACAAATTTCTATTCCAACATGTAGAAAATAACCACATAGTTTTATTTTTGCAAAATCACATCATTTAATTGTGTTTTAATCAAAGTCAAAAGGGGTACTTTATAAGCCTTAATTTCAATGTCCTATCACATGTTTAATGAAAATTTTCATCTGTTTTCACTAATTTCTCAATGAAAAACACACATGCTAGTTAATGACATTAATCATGGTTACATGAGGCATAAAAAATATTTAAATTAAAGTACAACATGTCCAAAATTATTAAATAAAAGTGCTAAAATTATAAAAGCTAACTGTCCAAACTGAACTCAAATAAAACACCTGCTTACCTTGTTAATTTGGTTGATTTACAATGCCCCTAAACTTTAGGTTACACCTTTTAATGAGCCCTTAATCAGTCTTCAAAATCATGACCTAATTAATAGAAAATTTATATTAAATTCAATCAATTAACATAATGCATAAGTTAGTTATTCACTTGATTTGCATTCAATGCACTAACTGTTTGTGTCCCTCTTGGGGAGGAGTGTGTACTGTAACAACTCGCCGGCCTAACACATATTGTCTGCTTTGCACAGTGAATCCTTACCAGGAACCTCACCAGACTCACAGATTTGTCCCTTCAGAAGTACAGTGCATCCTTAATAGGAACCCCACCAATCCCTCCGGGCTCGTCCTTTACCTGCCCAAAATGGGTGATACCTTTACAACCGAGCCTCACATATTTAGCCTAGGACTCCCTCCCTCACCCAGGCAATATGGGATATCACATCCACCCCTCCTCAAGATTGTCATGTCCTCATGGCACACACCCCCATAGACTATTGGGAGTCGGCTCTGATACCAACTATAACGACCCGACGCTCCAGCACATATTATCCACTTTGCCTAGTGCATCCTTACCAGGAACCTCACCAGACTCATGGATTTGTCCCTTCTGGAGCATAGTGCATCTTTAATAGGAACCTCACCAGCTCCTCCGGGCCCGTCATTCTCTTGCCCACAACGGGTGATACTTTTACAATTGAGCCTCACATATTTAGCCTAGGACTCCCTCCCTCACCTAGGCGATGTGGGATATCTACCAAAATTTATAGATTTCTATTCCAATATATAGAAAATAACGACATATTTTTATTTTTGCAAAATCATATCATTTGATTGTATTTTAATCAAAGTCAAAAGGGGTACTTTATAAGCTTTAAATTCAATGTCCTGTTCACATGTTTAATGAAAGTTTCCATTTATTTTCACTAATTTCTTAATGAAAAAAACACATGCTAATTAATGACATTAATCATGGTTACATGAGGCATAAAAAAATATTGAAATTAATGTACAACATGTCCAAAATTATTAAATAAAAGTGCCCAAAATTATAAAAGCTAATTGTCCAAACTGAACTCAAATAAAAAACCTGCTTACCTTATTAATTTGGTTGATTTACAATGCCCCTAAACTTAAAGATACACCTTTTAATGTGCCCTTAATCACTTTCCAAAATCACAACCTATTTAATGGAAAATTTGTATTAAATTCAATCAATTAACACACTTCATGTATAAGCTAGTTGTCCACTTGATTTGCATTCAATGCAGTATTTATTTGGGCCCATTAGCCACCATAATAGGAGGGTAATTAAGTCATGATTATAAATTGTAATATATGCATATATGTTATGTATATGTGTGATTTGGGATAAGTGATTATCCCAAAGTGTATATTTTATTTTAGAATATGCAATTAATGTTATATTCTTCATGCTATGACATATTGAGATGTTGTATTAAGTTTGAAAATGTATCTATTTGGATTCGTGTGTGGGATACCTTATGGATCCTTATTTACTTGGAAGGATGAGATTTTGTTGATTTTGGTTGAATTATTGATTGCCACGCAGTCTACTTATGGAGTTTGTTTAGACTCACCCTTGTTTTATTTTTTTTAGTTGACAAGTCAAGTCTAAAAGAAGCAAGATTGGTAAGAAAGTATAATAGTTAAATTTATACTTTTTTATGGTAATTAAAAAATTCCCATCTTATGTACATTCTAATTGTAATTTATAGGCATATCGATGTAATATTGGAGTGTGAGTGTATGGTGTATGTGGAATAGAAATTGTATGGTAGTGTGGTGGATTCATTGTCATCATGATGCAGCCGCGGTCCTAGAGGAGCCTGTGGAGTTATAAGGATATTGTGTGGATGACTGAAGAAATATTGGAGTGTATAATTTCTTACTTTTATGTATTATAATGGAGAAACTATCATAATATGTGATGAATGTTGTACTTAGGTGGACAACCCTATTTTCAAGGGAGACTCTATCCAATTTTTTGTAGAAATTAGGTCAACCAGAAAAAAAATATCAAAGCAACCCACCCTGGAAGTGGAAAAATCATGGTATGATCATGTGGATTTATGGTGTAAAATGCAGTAATGGCCCAAGGATGGTGGGGCATTATAAGATATGTTGGAGCGCTAGGTCATTATACTGGAGTAGGAACCCAAGTGAAGGGTTGAACCACTATAAAAATACCTGTATGAATGCATTGTGTCATCATTGATTTCTTTAGTATTGCACTTTAATCCTTATCTAACCAAAATTTTTAAAGACTCAATTCACCTCCCCCCTTGAGTCACCATTTGAACAGGACCGATAATTGGTATCGGAGTAGGCTTCACCAGTTATACATTACTATTCCAATCATATAACTTGTGAAGAGATCTCTATGGTGAGCTATTTTCACAACACTTCTGCTGAAGGTCAATCTACTTCAAACACCACTATCTGATGTTACAAACTATGGATACTAGAAGATGAGAATGAAATATTTCTTGATTGCCTTAGATTATCAGCTATAAAAAACCATCAAGGATGGTTTAATTATCCTAGATACTAAAGATAAATACATTGCTAAAGACATTCTAACAGTTGAAAAAGATGCTAAGGCAAAAACTACCTTTGTTATGCTCTTACATCCACTAAGTTTGACAAGATATCCTCTTATGATACTATAAAATAAATCTGGGACAAACTAGAGGTAGCACACAAAGGCACAAATCAAGTAAGGGAAACTAAGATAAATTTTTTTTGTGCAGGAATATGAAGCTTTTAACATGAAGAAGACAGAATCAATCTCATATATGTTTAGAAAGTGTCAAAAGATAACAAATGGGCTGAAAAATCTAAGAAGAGCCTAAAATGGTGAAGAAAATTCTGAAATCTTTGTCAAAGCAATCGATACTAAAACTAACAGCAATCCAGGAAGCAAGGAATCTGGACATAATGATTCTAGAAGAACTCATGGGTTCTCTTATGACTCATGCAGTGTTAATGAAGCAAAAAAATATAAAAGAACCAAAGGGCAAGAAAGTAATTGCTCTTAAAGCTGAGTCAGAGAATGATGAATCCCAAACTAATGCATCCACGAGTGAAGATGAAGACGAGGAAATGACAATGATTATGAGAAGATTCAAATCCATACTAAAGAAGATAAAGTTTGAAAATAGTTTAAGGAACAATTTTGAAAGAAATGATAAAAAGAAAGAACCACCGACCTATTACAATTGTGAAAAACCTAGACATATGAAATTCAACTGTCCAGAGCTAGACAAAAAACAAAATGATCAACAAAAGAAGATGTACAATTCATACTTCAATAGAAGAAACAATTGCAACAATAATAACAGAACGAGCAAAAAATTCCAGAAGAAAAGGAAAGCATTAACAGCATGGGAGATGCTAGAGAATATTATAAATGAAAGTGAAAGTGAGGAAGAAGAACAACATGAAGCTCCAAATAGAAGCACTCATGATGAACTTCATATGGAAATCAACTTTATGGCAATCCATGAAGAGTAGGTAAATTCTGATTCTGAAACTCCTAATCATGAAGAAATGTTAGAAGAATTATATTAAGATTTTATTACTTTAAAAGAAAAGTATAAAGAGACTAAAAAGGAGCTTTAAAGAATTACAAATGAATGCTCCAAAGTCAAGGAAGAAAATTCCAAACTCAAGAGAAGCAATAGCACCAATAATATACTTAAGCAAGTAGTAGTTGAAAATAATGCTTTGAAAAAGACATTAACTTCCACTTTATTAAAAATGAAGCCAAATAAAAGAAGTGGACAACAAAAACATAGAAAATTTGAACCTAAATAGACTATAATTTAGGTTCCAAAGATAGTTGCAAATGTATTAAATGCAACCCTTTAGTTAAAACTATTCTACCCAAGAAACAATGGGTACCAACATTACCTGCAACTAACCCACCTAGACCCATTCCCAAATGGGTACCAAAAGTTAAGACTTAACCTTATCTTTACAAGTGTGCTTGGGAGCCATAAAAAGCAGTATATGGTATATCGATAGTGGTTGCTCAAGGCACATGGCAGGGAATAAGGAGCTGTTCATGGAACTGAAAATGAAATTTGGTGGAACTATAACCTTTGGTGATAATGGTAAAGGTAGAGTAGTTGAGATCGGTAAGGTCGCTAACCTCTATCTACTTCAATTTTAGATGTACTTTTAGTAGAAGGATTAAAACACAATCTTCTTAATGTAAGTCAATTTTATGAGAAAGGCTATAAAGTTGTGTTCGACTCTCAATCTTGTTCTGTATTAAATAAGTCTCAATCAGTTATAGTATATGGTAGAAGACATGAAAATATATATTTGATTGATCTTTATGATATTCAAGCTAAGTGTCTTATTGTGAATGACAATGAACCTATGTTATGACATAGAAGGCTAAGATATGCCAACAAAAATCTGATTGAAAAATTATATAAAAAAGATCTAGTTGTTAGCTTACCAGAACTCAAATTTGATAATAAGTTGGATGATGCTTGCATGAAAGGAAAGCAAGTAAAAGAATATTTCAAATCAAATAAAGAAGTATACACAACAAAACCCCTTTAGTTGCTACATATGTATTTAGTTGGACCAACAAGAACTAG
>JAYJMB010007486.1:0-10164 GCA_036873735.1 Pouteria campechiana
TTTTAACTAAAATCAATCACATGCTTATTAATTTATGTAAAGTTATTTATGGAATAATCAATCTATATTATTTTCTTGAACACAATCTGAACATTTTAGGGCTAGGTTTGGGCTAGGCTAGAGAAAAATAAAGTTAAGGACAAGGTTGAATTAGAGATTTTGAAAAATTAAGCTAGATTTGTATAGATCTAAACAAATGCAAACATGGCAGAGCTAGACTATTACATTAAGGTGTGATTGGTTGGAAGTGAAAGGGTGTGTATTCGGAAGTGAAAGGGTTTTTATTTGGATGAACTATGTAATAAAGAGTATATTTCAGTAAAGATATAAAAGCATAGTGAATAGAGTATAGTAAGATGCGTTTTTGAAAAGGTATTGAAATAATTTAAAAATACAAATAAATGATCAAAAAGTAAAAGATATATAAGAGTTAGTGATTTAAAAATAAGAATATTAATAACCCAAAAAAAGAAATACAGGGTACCGCAAAATATTCTATTTTGATTGAGCAAAAAGTGTATAGTGTAATACGGTGTATAAAAGGATGTAATTAACGGGACCTACCGTTCATAATCGATGTTTATTTTGCCTGCTGCTGGGTCGGCAATCGTAGCAAAAGCTTCTTGAGATAGATCCATTGTGCCAGCACATGATGGGCAGTAATCGACGGCAGTCACAATGACAGATTTTCCTTTACACACGCTTAGGTTTGCAGTCTTGGCACACCTCACGGAATACCGACTACCGCATCCAGCCCTGTCATTCCAGATTGCATCGCCGACAGCGGCGATCATCACGCCCTTGCTTTCATGGCCGTAGCATGATGAGGCTGAAAAAATTCAGAAACATTATAGCATTTCAGATACAATATCAGTATTGTAATTAAGAGAAACTCAAAAGGAATTTGCAAGGACTGCAGGCCTAAAATCAACAATTGGAAGTTGGCCACTAGCATCCTTGACATGCAACAGAGTTATTTTGAAAAAAAATATAAAATAGGAGCAACAATAGTATCCAGAATAATAGTAAGTCAGCATGAGAAAGCGGCAGATATCCACGAAAACAGCGGCAACAGATGTCCATGAACTCACTTTCAACAACATCAGCAACACAAGAAAGTTAGGACAGGTAACATAAGCAAAGAATGCCAATGAAGACTCACGAACGTAAGGAAGGGTATAATAAGTGGCAGTTCCCGACACTGCAGTGACCCCTGACATGAGAACTGATATTGCTATCATCACACTCACAATTTCTTTTCCCACGCCTCTCTCTCTGGCTGGCTGGCTCTCTCGCTCCTTTTTGCTGCCCCTTTTTACAAAGAAGATACCCTATTCCTCTTCCCTCCATGGTAGCTAACCAGATCATCTTGAAAACGTTGGTGACTCATCCTCCTTTCTGAGTTTGGCTAATTCAACCAACCTAATTGGGTTACCTTTTGATGATGGTGGTGCATGTGTCGAGTGTAGCATTGATGAAACAACCCTCACATTCGATGGACTTATATGATCACATAGTTATATGGGTCAAGTAAAACTATGGGACATTGATAGGTCCCGATGTAGCAGCAGAAGCAAATCTGGAGAACACTCACTTTCTTTGGGTGAAAGATTAACCACAATTGATTGCAGGGAAATTATCCTTGCTTTATTCATTTGCTAATATTTCAATAAATATAGTTAAGCTTAACAGATCAACTTCAACTTAGGAAACTAACTAGCCTTTATTCAAAAAAATAAGGTGCAACAACTTTGAATGAGCAAAAATACAAAACAATAACAGAAATAAAATAAAAGGGAATTGGTCTAACTCAAGCTAAAAACTTGGGATTCTTCTTAGGGGGTTTGATCAAATCTTCTCAGCCTAACAATACTTCCCCCACCAACTGGATCCTTGTCCTTAAGGTCTAGATGAGGAAACTGATTATGAAGCAATGTTGCGGCTTCCCAAGTAGCATCTTCAGTGTGCAAATGCTTCCACTTCACCAAGCTTTCTTCAACAAATTTATCGTTCTATTTAAACTAGTATGTATCCAAAATTTTCTCTGGTTCTATGGAAGCTACACCTTCATCAGTAATAGGTGGAAGCTCTAAGGTAGCTTGTGGAGGACCCCCAATATATTGCTTCAAGAGAGAGACATGAAAAACAAGATGGATCTTTACTCTTGTTGGTGATTGGAGTTGGTAAGCAACATTGTCGATCTTCTTCTCAATTTGATAAGGGCCATAGAATTTGCTGGCAAGTTTCTGATGAACTCATTTGAAAGTAGTTTGTTGGCAATAAGGATATAGCTTTAAAAGGACCATATCACCTACCTAAAACTCCACATTGCGCCTCTGTTTATCTGTTGTTTATTTTATTTGATTTGCTACCATGTCCAAATTTTTCGTCAAGTGTGGGAGCAATTCATCCTAATGTAAGAGACTTTGATCAACTTCATTAATGTGACATAACCCATCAAAATAAAGTTGAATGGAAGGAGGAAGCCGACCATACAAGGCTTGGAAATGTGTCATCCTTGTTGAACTATGGTAGGTGGTATTATATCTGAATTCTGCCCAAGGTAAAAAACTATATCATTTTCGTAGCCATTGATGGACGAAACAATGAAGATATTGCTCAACACAGCGGTTAACAAATTCAGTTTGTCCGTCGGTCAGCGGGTGGTGGGCGAAGCTTAATTTCAACTTTGTTCTGGACATAGTGAAGAACTCTTACCAGAATTTGGTGATAAAGATTGCGTCGCGGTCACTAATGATTGATTTCAGCATGCCATGGAGTTTAATAATGTACTCTACAAAATTTGCAGCTACAATCTTGGCAGAAAATGGATGAGATAAAGCAAAAAAATGAGCATACTTACTGAGTCTATCAACGACTACTAAAAGACTATCTTTATTGTGGGAGGATGGAAGGCCTTCAATAAAATCCATATTGATATCATCCCACACTTGACAAGGAATGGGAAATGGATGAAGTAATCCCACTGGTGCTAGAGTTTTAGTTTTGGTTCTTTGGCAAACTTCATATTGTATAATATATTCTTGGATGGATGGGTACATGGATGGCCAATAAAATTGTTGAGCTAACTTTTTGAATGTTCGTAATACACCAGAATGCCTTACCATTTTGTTATCATGAAATTCCTGTACCAGCTAGTTGCAGAGAGCTTATAGAACAATTACTCTTTTTTCATAGAAATAAAGACCCTTTTGAATTGAGTATGGACCGGTGGGATCTATAGTTGAGTAGCAGCTCACTTGTTGTATATATGGATCATCTTGTGTTTCCCTTCTCATGTCATCCCAAAGAGTGATCTGGGGAACAAATAGATGATTAAGGAGAGGGCTGTCAGGGTGGCGAGAGAGGCTGCTGAATTTTCACATCCTGGCTGGTAAAGAATTTCATAGTCATAGCTCAAAAGCTTTGCTATCCATTTTTGTTGCTCGAGAGTGGCCACACATCGATCCAAAAAATATTTGAGACTCCTATGATCTGTTTGAATGAAGAATTTTCCGCTCAAAAGATAGGGCTGCCAGGTTCGAATAGCTTCCACAATCGCGAGCATTTCCTTGGCATAGATGGACCATGCTCGTTTACTAATTCTCAAAGCACAACTCATAGATGCAATTAGCTGGTCTTACAGAGTAAGGATAACACCAATCCCGTCACCTAAAGCATCAGTTTCAACAATGAAAGAGTCATTAAAATTTGGCATGGCTAAAGTTGAAGTAGATTTAATGGTTTGATTAAGTAGCTTGAATGCAACTGATGCTTCTTCAGTCCACTGAAAACTCCCTTTTTTGAGGAGATTGGTAAGGGGGCGAGTCAAAAGTCCATAGCCCCAAACAAAATTTTTGGTAATAACCTATCAAGCCTAAAAGCTGCGCAATTCGGTAATATTAGAAGGTTGTGGCCAAGCTACCATGACCTCAAATTTTTTTGGTCTACCTTTACCCCTTGATGCGTCACAATATGACCCAAATACTCTGATTCCTGCTTGCCGAAATCATGTTTGCTTGCTTTGATGAAAAATTGATATTGTCTCAGGATATCTAGTGTGGTTCTGACATGTTCTATATGTAATTCCCAAGTAGGATTATAAACAAGAATATCATCAAAAAACACTAGTATGAACTTGCGAAGATGAGGATGAAATATCAAATTCATAATGGCTTGAAAGGTGGAAGGGGCATTGCATAACAAAAGGTATAACGAGATACTCAAAATGGCCATTATGGATTCTAAAGGCAGTTTTTGGAATATCAGGAGCATGTACGTACCTAATGATAGCCAGCTCTCAAGTCAAGTTTGGTAAAATAAGCTGCCCCATACAACTCATCTAGCATATCATCTACCATAGGGATGGGAAATCGATCTTTGATAGTGGCTGCATTTAGTGCCCGGTAGTCTATGCAAAATCGCCAAGTGCCATCTTTCTTCTTCATCAATAAAATAGGACATAAGAATGGGCTGGTGCTGGGTCGAATGACTCCCATGTTGAGCATCTCTTAGACCTGTTTTTCGATCTCTGCTTTTTGAAAATATGCATATCGATAGGGTTGTACATTGATGGGTTGAGTACCATCTTTGAGGGGAATGTGGTGGTCGATATCTCTCAAGGGTGGTAATGTGGTTGGTTCCTTGAACACATCTGCATAGTCCTTTAATGTCTGTTGCATGTTCGGATTGGTGGCTGCCCAGGTGGACTTTTCGGCAACTTGTAGGTAGATGGAAAATAACATTTGGCCTTGGCGCATCTCTTTCGCAACTGACGCCAATGACGTTGCTTAAATGACTTGGTTAATTCCTTGTAATCTTCATGCTTGATTATCCCATTGGAAGTCCATGATTAATTGTTTCCAATTGCAGATCATAGAGCCTAGCATCTTCATCCATTGGATGCCTAACACCATATCAAGTCCTACTAGAGGTAATGAATGGAGGGTGAGTGAAAAAGTAATGCCTTGTAAATTCACTTATACCTCATTAAAGCGACCCAGGAAGATTAGGCTCTCCCCATTTGCTATGCAAACAACAAACGAATTTGTTGATACCACTGGAAGTTGAAGCAATCTGGCTACTTTCTCACTCAGAAAATTGTGAGTGGATCTACTGTCAATCAACACCATCACGTTTTGAGACCCAATGGTAGCTGCTACTTTCATTGTTCGTGAAGATGTCCAGCCCGTTAGTGCATGTATTAGAGTATCTTCTAGCTACAACTCTTTGTCCTCCACCATGTATTCTTTGGTTTGGTTGTTGGTTTGACACTCAAGAAGGAGTAGTTGAGGTCCCTAGCACTTATGTCCTAGGGTGAATTTATCATTGTAGTTGAAACAGAGCCCTTGTGCTCTTCGCTTCTACATTTCATTCCAACTCAATCTCTTGGTTGTCCTGTTGGGGTAGAAAGATGCATTGGAGTGATGGTGGTAGGTACTTGGTTCAGTAGTGGGGGTCATGTGAATCTCTTCGTTTAGGAAATCTGTTCATCCCTCATTCTTGCTAGGCTGATGGCTTCCTTCAATGTTTTAGGCTTGAACATTCGAATTCCATCGGTAATCTTGGGTTTCAATCCTCTCATTAAAGTGCCAATGAGAGCCTTTCGTGTCCAACTGTGAACTCGATTGCCTAGCCTTTCAAACTCTTTTTGGTAATCATGAAGGGACCCAACTTGTCGAACTTTGGATAGAGCTTCATCAAAATCTTCACACTCTGTTGGTCCAAAATGAGCCCACAAATCCTCTTTAAAGAACTCCCAAGTCATCAAAGGACCTTCATCCTGGTAAGTTCGTCACAACCATTGCCACCATTGATTAGCTTCCCCTTCAAGGTGGAAAGATGCTAGAGTTACCTTCTGATTGTCCATCGTGCCTTGAAATTCAAAGAATTGAGCTACTTTTCTAAGCCACTTAGTTGGATCTTCTCCAATGTATTTTGGAAATTCCAACTTTTCCATCTTGGAAGAGAAAATTTGTTTGCCACCGTCATTCTCCTCTCAATGCGAACGGAAAGATCCTTCCTGCCCATGGTTGTAATTGCTGGAGGTTTCTCTAGTTGAAAGAAAAATTTCTGATAGCTTGTTGATTGTGTCCTCTAAGCATTGTATTCCATCTTGAACTCCACCGAGCCCAGCTTCCAATGCTTCGATTTGCTCTTTGTTGAATGCTATTATAGCAAAGCTCGGATACCAATGATAGGTCCCAATGTAGCAACAGAAGCAAATATGGAGAACACTCACTTTTCTTGGGTGAAAGATAAAACACAATTGATTGCAGGAAAATTATACTTGCTTTATTCATTTGCTAACGTTCCAATAAATAGAGCTAAGCTTAATAGATCAAATTCAACTAAGGAAACAAATTGGCCTATATTCAAGGAAGTTTCAACAACTTTAAATGAGCAAAAATACAAAATAATAGCAGAAATAAAATAAAAGGGACTTGCTCTAACTCAAGCTAAAAACTTGGGATTCTTCTTAGGGGTTCGATCAAATCTTCTCAGCCTAACAGACATATGGTAGAGAAATCGCTACTATCGATGGTTTCTGATATGGCGGTCTACTACCATAGCTGATGTGATATGGGGGATTCCTCTTAGTTATATGTGGTATTCGTGGAACTTCTTAAGGAGCCTTTTATGAATGTTTTATTAGCAGTAACTACAAAAGGCAAAGCCATGGTGATGCGGGTACATGGATTGGCATTTTCCCCAAGCATTCCCTAGCTTTGGCCCCTAACACTCCCCTTCTAGTGTAATATCAATTCCATTGGAGTGATTCATGATGATGAGGAACCTGCTAGACATGAAACCTTGAATCTTCAAAATGATAAGTAATGGTGACAAAATCCTTGGATCCAACTAGGGGTTAAATAGGTTCGGGTTGAACCCAAACCTGACTGACTTAACCAGAAAATGGGTTGGTTTGGGTTGGGATTTTATGAAATCGGGTTTGACCCAACCCGCCCGATTTAGCAAATAGGGTTGGGCAACCCGAATTAACCCAACCCAATTTGGTATGTGTGTGTATATATAAATAATGTAATATACCCGTCCTTTCATCCCTACCCTAATCAACAAGGGCACCCCCGACACTAGTGGTTGCCCTTGCCCCCTTGTCTCACCATTTATCCCTATTGAAGCTATCGCCATTAATAAACCCCTTCTCCTTCTTCTTTGACAAACCTCAACCCTTTTCTTTCTCCGACAGTCAAAACCCATTCACATGAATTGCACTTGCCTCCATCTCCTACTCCTTCTCCGGTGAAACCTTCACTCTGCTCTACCTCTCCATCTTCTCCTACGAAGCAATAAAATTGCGGCCACTACCTCCTCTGCTCCCAAACAAGATACTGAAGGGATATCTCCACAAAGGCTATTCAAATCATCCAAACATCACTGCAATTCTTACATCAGACGTCATATATATAGGTATTTGAATTAACATAAAAAGAAATGAAAGAAGATGCTATGGAAAATCAGGAAGAACTCATAACATGTTCAAGCTGCAAACCCATGAATCTTAACTTTCAAACTCAATGCCCTCTCTCTCTCTCTCTTTGACTTTTACTTGCCCAAAGGAGTAGAGTGAAAATTGCAAGACCATTTAGCTAAGCCTTAAATTTGGTATAAATTAGACTATTTGCCTATTGTAAGCAAAGAAGGAGAGACAAAATGTAAAAATGAGGAATATGATCTCTTTTAACCATTGACAGCTAATAACATCAAATAGCAATCAATTTCACAATGTTGACCTCGAGAGCATTTGATCAAAGCTCAAGATAACAAGACTTTTCATGAACCCATGAATTTCCTTTATGATTCTATTCACCCAAATAGCTTTGTATTCATTGATATCTAAATATGTAGTTTCAATTGAAAGAATCAATGAACGTCTCTCCACATAAACAATATCTATAGAATCAAAGCCATCAAAACTGCCGCATTGCAACGATGGAAATGCATCTATGCTTTTGAAGAAAGGGGAAGGGAATCATAGAATCATTTTATTTGATGATTTCAAAATCATGTATTATTTAATATTTATTTAATATTTTTTAACCTTAATTATCAACTCGAATTCAACCCAAAATTGACCCAATTTTTATAGGGTTAGTTTAGGGTTTGGTTGAGATTTTACAAATAGGATTAGGTTAGGGTTGGGTTGGAATTTTACCAATAAGGTTAGGGTTGAGTTTACTCCAACCTAATTTACACCTCTAGATCCAACTAGAGATTTTCATGGGAAATATGAATTGAAATTATTTTGCAATGAGAAAATTTCACCATTAAATAGATATGACGGTACTAGCTAGCAACCTTAGCAAGCTAGCTAATTCACTTAGAATAAACTCGTGTTCAACATTTTAAATGCTTTCAATTTTAATATTGTCTACATGTACTAATACAAATTCATACCTATAGATCTGAAAAGTAGGAGTAAAAGATATAGAACTGCAGTGGAAGGTATATAAAATGTCAACGACAACCAACTGATACATTTTAAAGTCCACCTACTCAGCTTTATTATAATACTAGAAAAATGACAACTCAAAATTCTTCGAATGATAGAACATTATTTTAATTCTTTATGCATAAAGAAACTGAGATATTTATCCTTTATTATTCTTCCAAATCTACTCAAGTGCCATAAGTTACACGCTTCTCATGAATGCATCAGCTTACCAGCCACGAATATTCTAGCATTGTTTGCTTGAATTACGTGCTATTGACTAGAATAAAACGTTTTTCTTTTCCTTCGAAAAATTTAAAGTTTTGAAAACTTACAATATTTTGTCTTCTGTTCATGGACTAATTAAAATAAAACATGTGTTATTTCTTTGGCTTTTGAATGCTTAAAAATTAGTTTCCAGGCATTTTGTTTCGTGCTTGGTTCGCACATTAGAAGCCCAAATGAAACCACCTTTTATTTTTCTTTCAAAACTTGAGCCTTCATGTAGGAATTGGATATAACCTGAGCTGAGTCCTTTGCTAAAATAGATTTATAACTAATAAATCAAACTACTATTGTGAGTAATGGTTGTAAACATCATTATTGGCCTACATCTTTTGTTATATCACAACACCAAGGGTTATCAGTTGCATGGAAACAGTGGGAATTGCATGTATTTACTTGGAAAATTCATTTTTCAAGGCTTTATTTGACATGTACTTATCATGACAACTCTAATTTTTTCTATAATTAATTGTATATTTATTTATTACCTACTTATTTATTTTGAATTTATTCACTTAATGAAAATATCATTTCATATATTATTGATATTTTCATTCATTTCATTCCCAGTATATCCAACCAAATGATTAACCCCTTAGTAGTAACAACTTTACCTTGTTCACTTAGAAAGAAAAATTTGCTTAACATTTTAAACGTCTTCTTGTATTCTATGTTAATTTTAAATATCTCTTGAAGAGAGTTTTTCACTCGCATACTCATTTCTATAGTTGTATTCTACACTCACATGCTTGAGTAGATCTTAGTAACCTTCAAATTTCAACCTATTTACTTTTTTTCTTACCATATTTTTATTAATAAAGTGATGATAATAAGTCACATATATAAGGAATACTTTGGTATTACATATACTATTAAAAAGAATTTGTATATTTTTTTCTATTTGAGCCACACTTTGATAATTTTGTAAAATCTGACTTAAACATTAATTTATCACCATCTATTTAGCTAGGGATGCAAAGATTATCTATATCAAAAGCTTACCTTAATCACAAAATTAAAATCAATTCGATAATGAATTTCAATCTATTAAAATTATTTGACCATTTAAAGGGATCCACATACTTTTAATTAAACATCCAAACCTTCTAAATTGTTTATCCCATCTATAATATTATTTGTATCAGATTTTATAATATTTCAATACTTTAGTGAATAGATCCAAGTAAATTTTAAATTTTATATATGCTTTTTACCTTTTTAAATAGTTTGGTCCGTACAAGATTTTAAATTTCTTATATCTTTATTAAATGTATGATGATAAATATAATAATTAGAATAGATTTTATAAAACCATCAAGATGAGGTCCAAAAAGAAGGGATATACCAATTCATTTTCCTTTCAGTAGTACATACACTACCAAAGTATTCCTCACTCTCTCTCTCTCTCTATCTATCTATTTATATAT
>JAYJMB010007487.1:0-10163 GCA_036873735.1 Pouteria campechiana
ATGTTGGATATGTAAATTTTAAGTATGTGATGGATTAATTTTATTTGAATGTTATTGAATGTTGAAAATGAATAGTCATTTTTTTTACTTATTCATGTAACCTGAATTCAATCTAAACCCTGCTAGTCCCATGTAAATGAGTAGCTCAAGAGGGGAGGAGTAAATTGAGTATATAAAAATTATGGTCAATTAAAATTCAAGAGCTAAGAGGAAGTAGTGTTGCACTATATGGGTAATTTTCATATTTGATTATTTAGTCAACATGGCTGCTTTACTTCCAAATTTGACTTCTCTTAGCCATTCCTATGGAATGCAAGTTATAGTGTGTGTGATGATGTGAGTGATAATATCATGCTTGGTAAAGTAATAAGGAAAATAAAATGAAAGCACAAACACACATACAGACAATGCAGTTTTTATAGTGGTTCGAAAATCCCATCCCTACATCCACTCTTCCAAGGGCACCAACTCATTGTGCCTTGGGTTCCACTATATCCCATATAATGAAAGTATCTAGTGCTCCCAGCACTTTTCTAAATTCCAGCTCTAGGGGGTGTAAACATAGTGTTCTCAATACTCTTCTAGTTTTATGAGCTCATTAGGAAACTCACTTGTTTTAAAGATCACAAGCAAACTTGTTGGTTTCTAAAGCTCACCAACAACTCATACATTATGGTTTTCTTGAGTTCACCACAACTCACATAGCTAGATTGACAACATTCTTTTTGCACATTACATTGCCTCTTTTCTTAGGTTGATTTATACAAAGATTGAGCTCATATATGAAATCATATTTCGTTGAAGCTCATTAGATATCAATACTCTAGGTATATGATTATGATAAAAATTTTAAGCTCATTGTCTATCAGTGTAATGGAGATTGATCATCTAGGAGGAAGCATGGTCTAATTGAGAGATGTGTTACTCATTTAAGCTTTATTCTTGTTTTTCTCTTAGTTTCCTCAACCTACTTCGTTAATACTACACTACCTTTGTATTGCTTTAGAAACTTTTACCTGTTGGAGGTAGTTGACTTTTAATGTTGAAGACCATTCTGATTTCTCCCGTTGAAAAGTTGTCTTCTTGAGAAACTCACTTGTAGTTGGAAAGCCTACAGAGTTATTCTTGAAGAAGGTGCCTTTTTGATTTTAGCAAACACTGGATTAAGAGTTTTCTGGTTGACTGACTCATTTATTATTATGGAAAGATGCTCATTAAGCCTAAAGGGATGCTGCCTCTGAAAGTTGCAACCTTTATTAGAATTTAGGCTGCTTTCCTTTGAATTTCTTTCCATCTTTGGCTAATCTTGAATTGTTCAGTCTACTTTACCAAATTTGCTTCGAATGAGATTTTGACCAGAGAGTGCAATCAACAATGTCTGGCATAGATGGCTTCTACTCTTCATGATATGTCATACTTATCTGAGGACTTTGTCTCTTGAAATTTTCTTCTATAAGTAATAAACAAAGTGGCTCTGAGTAGATCCATAAAGGACAACTTTATCTTTTAATTCTGTCAGAGATTGTTATAGCAATTTTCTTCATCTTTTGATTTATCCGTTATGAGTAATAGATGAATTATAGAAGTGTAGATGAAGTTTTCTCTTCTTCTTTGTTCGTTAGATGATGTTCTCTTAATAGACGAAGTTTCCTTCATTAGGTGGGTTGGCTTTATCTGCTACTTTGTTTATTGTAAGTGGCAGACAATCTTTATGGTACAGACAAAGCTTGTTCTCATTAGACAAAGTGTCCTTCACCAGACGACAGACAAGGCATTTTACTGATAGATAAAACATTCTTTTTGTCTGACATTTGTCTTTGAGATCAGCAGACAAAGTTGCAGTCTATAGATAAAGTGTTCCAAATGGTTCATCTATTGGTTTGTCTATCATAAGTAATAGATGAAGTTATGGCATGCAGATGAATTATCCTTTTTTTTAGCTGCTCATATGATGGTTGTCTGTTAAGTAATAGATGACTTGTTGAGACATGGATGACTTGCTTCTTTAAAGGTTGTCTGATGGTTTGTTTGTTGCTAGTGATATACAACTCTTTATAGATGAAGACGACAGACAAAATTTTCTTCTATAGCTACTGTGCTGTGTTGACTCTCGTGCAAGTATACACGATCACAAGTAATATAGATGAGGTAAGTTGGGTATCTTTTCCACGAGGAAGTAGGTTGTTACATACTAAGTACCAAACTTGTATCAAATCAGTAATATTTGATTGAATTAAATTCAATAAAATCAGTAATATTTGATTGAATTAAATTCAATAGATAATATAAGAAATAAATTTGAATAAACAATAAAGTTGACAAATTGTAAGAGCCAAAAAAGAAATATCAATGGATGAGCTTGCAAATCCACTTGTATTGATGAATTAAATTAAGTAAATCATCATTCCTCTTATTGTCAATCGAATACACCAAAGTATCTACCACCCTTTCTCAAGTGTTATGATAGGTGTGCCTACTAAAGTGATTTACTGTCTCCATGAAAATCCAAATTAATAAACCCATTTAGCTTAAGTATCCAAGTGTAATATATGCACTCGCAAGGTCATATTTACATGGATTGCACATGTACAATGGCTATCTCTAGACTTCATTGCATCATATATTCTTCAATTCAAGAGTTTATTCCTAGTTCACCTCTCTGGAGTATAAATTAAGAATCTTGTTTTATGCACATGGTAGCTAAGCACATACACGCATTAAGTTTAGAAAAGAAGAAACAATGAAGAAAAAGATAATTTAACTCAAAAATCAAACATCAACACAAGCTTCATTGCTAAGATCCATTTAATAACAGAAATTTAGAACATCATATTTGAATTAAAACCAACTAAGTAATTAATAAACATCATCATAATCCAATATTGAATGTTGATTCAAAAACAAAAGATGAATTAGAAAGAAAATAGAATATTCAAGTTGCAGCGGCTTTCTCCAATGATCTTCTTGCTCTAAACTTTTCTCCTCATCCAACTCTCTATCTATGCTCCACTCTCCTCTCCTGATATGAACCCTTAGGTGTTCTTAAATAACCCAAGCAGCTAGGTCTTAATAGAATTCCTCCACGAATTGTAATTCCTTTGCACACCAGAATCATCATATAATAATAACTCTGTATTTTTTACCTAAAAAGATTGTTTCCGTATGTAAGAAAAGTTTCAATAATAGATAGCATTGTTGTGCCACTAATTTTCAAATATACCTTCCATAAATTTGCAACAACTTCTAAAAATTTCAGCAATGTATGTAAAGGAAATTGCTTGAAAAATATCTCAGATGATTGTAATTGCTGATTATTGTGGGACTCCATTGCAAAAAATATATTGTCAATCATGGTTTGGACAACAACATCTGATGCATGGAAGAACAAATAAATATATACTTCCAATTCCAAGCTTTGATTTCAAACTTTGTTTCTTGTTAAGCTGTTTTGGAGGCATCAAAATTGAGCAGAAATTTGAATTCTTGTTTCAAAGTTCTCTGAAGTAAACTTTGGAGAAAAGACTGTTGCTTCAGAATTCTTTGAAGTGAACTTTGGATAAAAAATCATTGCTTTAGAGTTCTCTAAAGTAAAATTTGGAGAAAAAATTGTTGCTTCGGAGATTTTTGTTCTACTTCGGATAAAAAATTGTTGCTTCGGAGATTTTTGTTCTGCTTCGGATAAAAAATCGTTGCTTCAGAATTCTCTGAAGTTCTAGAGTAGTTTTAGTAGAATCATCATAACTTTCTCATATGAACTTCAAATTAAGTTATTTTTATTTAGTTGGATAGATAATTTTAAGATCTATAACTTTCATTTAATCACTTTTCTTAATTCTTCTTTTATGTTGAGTCGTGGGCCCTCAAAGTACCTCCTTTTATGTTGGTGAATTTCGGAGTTAAAATTCTGCTTCAGAGATTTCTGGAGAGAGTACCACTATTTTGATCATAACTTTCTCGTATGAACTCAAAATTACTCCATTCTTTTCAAATTAGTCATATAATGGGCTACAACTTTTATGTTTATTACTTTGTCTAAATCATTCTATGAGTCGTAAGCCTTCAAAGTGACAACTTTTATCAAATGAAGTAGTAGACGAATGTGAAGCTACACAGATAGTTGCACTATTTTACCATAACTTTCTCATATAAATTCATAATCATATGATTTTTGTTGCATTGGAAATATAAGAATAAATTATAAAACTTTCATGTTGAACAGATTTTTCAAATATGCCTCCATCAGTCCCAGAAATCGCTTTAAAGTAAAATTTTTTATAATCTTCAGTTTCATTTTACATATGAATAAAACAAACTCTGTTAAGTGCAATATCCACTGAAAAACATTAAAGAAGATCTTAAACATGTGAATTTAGATATAAAAAATATAATATATTGTGAGCTTATCAAATACCCCTAAACTTAGCTTTTGATCGTCCTCGAGCAAAATAACAATCTGAACTCATGAATCAGTTAGGAAAATCTCTTTCAAACAATCAGTAAACATGCCAGACAAATTACACATGTGCATATATCTCAGAAATCACTCAAGATACTTTCCAAGTAATCTCATGAAATCTATGTTTCATCAATCCTTTCATGAAATGAAAATGTGTATGTGTGTATGCAGTGTCAATTTTATACTACATGCATATTTTTCAGTCAATAATGTGAAAATCATTGATTTTCATGATCTTCACAAAATACTCCATAAGCTTACTTTTAATAATCCCTCTCCACTAATGTAGAAAACTCTATTCATTTGGATTAATAGATCCTTATTAAGCTTATAATGGGGCCTTGGGTTTAGCTAACAAGAAAAGGGAATGAGGATACACAACATAAGAGATCATATCTGCATTTTACATGAATATTCAACCTCTTAACTTTTTATTTGGGATTTTATCTATTTTATGAGCTATATTACTACCATACCCTAGACTTATTTCTTTTACTTTCATTAGGATGTGATCCCCCCAACTATAGGCTATATTACTACCACATCTCTAAATTTATTTTTTGTTGAGTTCATGGAGATATGATCCCTCCAATTGAAGGATAAATCCTTATTGATTTCTTTCCTTTTATCTTTTTTCCTCTTCTTTTAGCTTTCTTCTCTTTAACTCTCCCAAACTTATCTTCTTATATACTCACATACCTCTCCACAATCTTTTATTTAGAATACATCTCTTAATAGGCCAATCATGGTTTTTCAAGCTGAAAAGGGTTGAGTGATGAGGCTAAAGAAAGAAAAATTGAATGATGTTCTTTCACATGCTTTGCATATGCTATTCTCTCATTAAAGCTCGACGGGGGATGCTAGTGATAGTGAATATACTAGGTTAGCTTGAAAGACTCAAACTGATCAAAGAATGCCTAAATCATTTCCAAGTAAACATGTTTTCTAGGATTTTGCCTTGAGAAATAATCAAATAAGTTCTAGCATGCTTGTGTCAACCAGAACATGTTACTAAATTCACAATATCATCACTAATCCACATACACTTTGCATGATCTTAACATAATATGCTAATTAAAATTTTTATCAGTCATGAAAAGGACTTATCATAAGAATCATTAAATTACAAGGTAGCACTTATACTTCTTTCTCAATAATGTACAATGGTAATTAAAAACCCAGCATATGTCACTTGATCACTATAAGAGAATCCATCCTATTCAATTTCAGCAATGTAACACAGTTTGCTTTTAGATTTCTTTCGCTAAGTTATCAAAAGATATGCTCATAGAGGAAATTTATACTCAAATTTGAAAAAAAAATTCCAAAACCGAATGCAAATATGAAATCTTAGTTATAAATCTGAATGTAACTCCCTAAATACCCCCAAACTTAAATCAAACATTGTTCTTAATGTTAAATAATGAAAGAAGTTTAAGTTTAAGAGCTTTGTTGAATGAAGTGCATTCCAGTCCTCTTTTTCTGAAATTTATTGGCATCCTTTGCAAAATTTTGACTATTTTGATACTTGACACATAATCTACAATCTCATGAAACTTCTATGCTCAATTTGAAATTAGGTTCTTACTTCTGTAAAAAAAACATCAAACTATAACTGAAAAATCTGTCCAAATGGATAAAACAAAACAAACAACTAAGCTAAATGCGAAGAGAACAAAGAAAGTTCAGATTGTCTGTTTCTCATGAATTCAACTTTCTCCTCTGAAGTGAACCATTCTTCTTTTCTGGTGAACAAGAGTTGATCAAACTATTAATGGTTGCAATATAGAATTGTCTGAAATCAAGTAAGCAAAAAAAATTAAAACAAAAAGAGAAATTAAAGCAAACTAAGCTAGACTAAAAATCCCAAAAGTAAAGGGATGAGGAAGTTCTGATTTATAGTCCTCAGCTTGACTATCTCTTTCTTCAAGTCCAATGTGAACTTCTTCTTATCATATCTTCACTTCAAATGCTGACCATTCACTTTAAATGTTCCCTTAGTGTTATAAGCAACTTCAATTGTCCCATGTGGCAGTATCCTTGTGACAGTGAAAGGACCTAACCATCTGGATTGTAACTTACCAGGAAACAATCTAAGACGAGAGTTATAAAGTAACACCTTTTAGCCAATTTAAAACTCTTTTCTTAGAATGTGTTTGTCATGCCATCTCTTTGTATGCTCTTTATATATATTGGCATTCTCATAACCCTCACTATGAAGTTCATCCAGTTCATTCAATTATAGCAATCTTTCTTCTCCCACAAGTTGCCTATCAAAATTTAAAAATTTTAGTGCCTAATATGCTCTATGTTCTAATTCCACAGGTAACTAATAAGCCTTTCCAAATACTAGCTTAAAAGGAGACATCCCAATGGGTATTTTGAATGAAGTCTTATATTCCCAAAGTGCATCATCAAGTTTTACTGACCAATCTTTCTGAGAGGCATTCACAGTTTTCTCGAAAATTCTTTTGATTTCCCTGTTTGGAAACTTTTGCTTATCCACTAGTTTGAGGATGATAAGGGATTACAATCTTATGTGTAACTCCATATTTATGGAGAAATACATCAAACTATTTATTACAAAAATGGGTTCCCCCATCATTGATGATTGCTCTAGAAGTGCCAAATCTGGTAAAAATATTTTTCTTCAAAATTTGATCACTACCCTACCCGAGTATCATTTGTTGGCATTACAGCAACTTCCACCCCTTTAGACACATACTTTATAGCTACCAAAATGTACTTATGGTCAAAGGAAGAGGGAAACGGTCCCATGAAATTAATACCCCAAACACCAAATAATTCACAAACGAGAATATTGTTTAAAGGCATCTCATTTCTCTTAGAGGTATTTCCCATTCTCTGAAATCTATCAGATGAGAGTACATTGGCATGTGCATTTTTGAAAACTGTTGGCCAATAAAAACCAAATTGTAAAACCTTACCTGCAGTTTTTGTGGAACTGAAATGCCCACTTGCCTCTCCATTATGATAATGTTGTAGAATACTTATCATCTCCACCTCTGGTACACATCTCCTTATCACTTGGTCTGCACAAATTTTAAACATAAAAGGTTCTTCCCAAAGATAATGTTTAACATCAAAAAAGAATTTTTTCTTCTATTGTGGTGACATGTCAGGGGGTAAAACATTACTTGCAAATAATTCACAAAATCAGCAAACTAGGGTGTTTGTGTGGAGTTGACATGAAATATATACTCATCAGGAAATTCTTCAAGAATTGGAGTGTCCTCATCTTTTATAGTTGGAATTCTCGAGAAGTGATCTATAACTAGATTCTCAGTTTCCTTCTTATCCGTGATCTCCAAATCGAATTCTTGCAGTAAGAGAATCCACCTAATCAATCTAGGCTTTGCTTCTTTCTTTGCAAGCAAATATTTCAGAGGTGAATGATCAGAATAAACAATCACTTTAGAACCAATCAAGTAAGAATAAAATTTATCAAAAGCAAAAACTACTACAAAGAGTTCCTTTTCAGTTGTTGAGTTATTTAGTTGGGCTCCTAATAAGGTCCTACTAGCATAGTAAATTGTCTAAAAATTCCTCCCCTTTCTTTGTCCCAAAATAGCTCCTATAGCAACATCACTTGCATCACACATTAGCCCAAAAGGTATATCCCACACTAGTACTACCATGATTGGTACTGAAACCAATTTCTCCTTCAAAGTGTTAAAGGCCTGCAAAAAATCATCTGAGAAGTTAAATGGTACATCCTTAACTAATAGATTAGAGAAGGGTTTAACAATTTTTGGAAAGTTCTTGATAAAATGTCTGTAAAATCCTGCATGCCCCAGAAATCCTCTTACAAGTTTAACAGATGTGGGTGGAAGTAATTTTTCGATGACGTCCACTTTGGCACAATCAACTTCTATTCCTTTTTTCTGAAATCTTGTGTCTAAGCACTATCCCTTCCTGCACCATAAAATGAAACTTCTCCCAATTCGGAATAAGGTTAGTCTCCTCACATCTTTGCAACACTAAAGCCAAATTATGCAGACATGAAGCAAATGATGAGCCAAAAACCAAAAAATTATCCATGAAAATCTCAATATATTCCTTAACCATATTTGAAAAAATGGCCATCATACATCTCTGAAAAGTGGCAGGTGCATTGGAAAGACCAAAGGGCATTCTCCTAAAAGCAAAAGTACCATATAGACAAGTAAATGTAGTTTTCTCTTGATCTTTTGGTGCAATCAGAATCTGATTATAACCTGAGTAACCATCCAACAAGCAATAGAATTCATGTTCTGCAAGTCTTTCCAACATCTGATCAATAAATGGTGAATGAAAGTGATCTTTTTTAGTGGCATCATTCAATTTCCTGTAATCAATACATACATATCATCCAATAACTGTTCTAGTTGGACTCAATTTATTATTATCATTTTTTCTGAATAGTCATACCTCCCTTCTTTGGTACAACTTACACAGGGCTCACCCATGGACCGTCAAAAATAGGATAGATAATTCCTGCATCAAGTAGTTTGATCACTTCTGCTTTCACCACTTCTTGCATCTTTGGGTTCAAACGCCTTTGATGTTGGATAGTGGGTTTGTATTACTCCTCCATTAGAATTTTAGGCATGCAAAGTGAAGGGCTGATTCCTTTTATATCTAAAAATTTTCATCAAAGAGCGCTCTTATGCTCTCTCAATACTCTTAGTAGTTTCTCCTCCATCATATCTGTCAAAGAAGAAGAAATAATCATTGGCAGAGAAGAAATTTCATCTAAGTAAGCATATTTTAAATGAGAAGGTAAAGGTTTAAGTTCAAGAATAGGAGTTTCTTCTATAGATGCTTAAACTTTTTGTTGATTTATCCTAGCTCCTCAACTCTTGGTGATTGTTGCTTTAATAGGGTGGGTTTGCCTCCATAAACTTTTCACAATCCTATAAATCCTCTCTCTCAATTTCTCTATTGCTTGGTTGAAGCATGCTTCAAGTGGATCTTCAAACACAATTTCCTAAAAAATTTTGTTTACTAACCTGTCAATAGATTCAACTGCAAAACAAGAATTAGCATCTAAAGGATATTTCATTGCTTCAAAGACATTGAAGGTGACTTGATCATCTTGAACTCTAAGAATTAATTTTCCTTGTTGAACATCAATAAGAGTTCTTCTTGTTGCTAGGAAGGGTCTAACCAAGATAAGTGGTACCTCCCTATTTTCTCCCATATCCAAAATTATGAAATCAATAAGGAAAATGAACTTATCAACCTTTACCAACACATCTTCAACAATACTCCTTGGATGTTTGATTGAATGATCAGTAAGTTGAGTGATATTGTGGTTGTTTTGACCTCTCCCAATCCTAATTTTTTGAAAACAGAGAAAGGCATTAAGTTAAAACTTACACCCAAATCACATAATGCCTTTTCAAAATATGAATCACCAATAGTGCAAGGGATAGTAAAACTCCCTGGATCTTTCATCTTTTGTGGCAATTTTTTTTGCAGAATAGCTAAACATTCATCATTCAATTTCACAGTTTCATAATCCCCCAACTTCCTTTTGTTTGTCAAGATCTCCTTCAAAAAATTTGCATTGCTAGGTATCTATGCTAAGGCATCTGCAAAAGGAATGTTAATATATAATTTTTTAAATACATCTAGAAATTTAGAAAACTGCTTATCCATCTTATGTTATTGAAGTCTTTGTGGATAAAGGATTGGAGGCACA
>JAYJMB010007488.1:0-10162 GCA_036873735.1 Pouteria campechiana
TCATAGATATTTCGCTAGTATATGCTCAACAACCTGCCAATCTCTGTCCCGAAACATCCCTCTCAACGATGATGACTTGACTGAGGCACGGTGGCAATGGGAGGTTGATTTGGCAGAAAAAAACCACTCTTAGCCCCACCGTGGCTTGACTGAGGCATGATGACAATACGAAGCACATTTTGAAAAGATAGCACCAAGTGGTTGAGATTTTAGCAGCCATGAAATGCAACATAAACTAACAACCTTACAATTATTTAAAATTGTTTGAGCAACGAAATATTAATGTGGCCCTTGAGATCTTCTTGCTTAGAATCCTGTAAGACTAGAATAAAAGTCAGAGGACGCCTGGAGTAAACATTTAGATGCTCAACTCAGTAAATAGGACTCTTTAGGGAAAGATGAGATGGTAACGAGAGCTTGTGTTTTGGGCTTTATACCTGGGTGTATTTATAGATGAACATGGGTGAGTAACCAGAATGCGTACGCAGTCTATACGCAAGTCAAACTAGAAATTTCACTAAGGAAAGGAATGTGGAAGGATACGGATCTTGAGCCCGAATTTTATGGGATTAGCAAAGATTCCCATAAAGTCGGAACCTTACGTGGCATGGTCCAGCTAGACAATTGGGTATCTATGTTAGAGTTTCCTAACACCAATCCCCCCTCAAGGGAACGTAAATAGCATTGAAGGCTTTCATGTTTATGCGCGCTCTCTTTTTTACGCTCTTCCGGAGGTCCGTGCGCATCTTTTAACATGTTTCCACTTATTCGGATCCGCGATTCATAGGATCGGTTCTGCTGGCTAAGATGCTCTAGAGGGTTCGCTAAACTTCAAACTGGTTTCGCTGGTCACTAACTTGTGGAGTGGAGCACTCTTTTTGGCGCCCTTTTAACTTTTTTAAAATCTATCAGCAATCATTTTATGGTAGTTTTTTTGGAATGTGCGCGACACCTTTCCATCTCCTATTGCCATGTGCACAAGACTTAAATGTGAAGGGATGGTATGATGGCTCTGGTTTTTCATTTTTGCTAGGTTCCAAGCTGGCATAGCCGGTTCGCGCGGAACCCTAAGCGGTTTAGAGGGGGATCCTTCATAAGCAGCCGCTACGAGGGCGGAACAATCATTTCGTCCTCTTCCCACTCATCTTCTTCTCTGACCCTTCCTTGCCTTGTGCGCACTCCTTTCTTTAGAACCCAATGTCTAATCTCACTTCCTTCTTCAAATGGCGAAAGAGAGATCTCATCCACGTTTATCCGATAATATTATAGCAGCATTTAGTACCTACTCATTGCCTGAGGGGATGAGTTGAGTTTTTCCAAATTCTTTGGACCTTCCCTGGCATCGCCAGGAAGGGGGGATGAGTTGAGTTTTTTCGAATTCTTCGGACCTTCCCTGGCATCGCCAAGAAAGCCTTGTTCCCATTTCTCTAGGCTCCCTTAGGGCAGGCTTTCGTCTGGATCAGGGAAACTTCGTTGCTTCTCTTCTTCATAGTTACAATCTATCTCCAGCGCAGCTAGTTCCCAACAGTTGACGCTATGTGCTGTCTTTATCTCGATGGGTTCATAGCCTTAGAGAGTTTCTAATTTTTACTGATGCCATATTTGGCACAATTTTTACCTTAAGGCTCCCCATTTCTTTTATTATTCTACATTATCCCTCGCTCTCCTTGGCGGAATCTGTTTTCTAGAATCTCGAATTTGTATGACGATTGGAAAAGTCGTTGGGCCTAGGTTAAGGTCATAGGGGTTTTTCCTTTCCCTTTAGTATTCAACCCCAGCCTTATTCATACTTCTTCCTTATCTCCCCATCCCTGGAAATGTATTACCTTTATCTTCTTAGATATAAGCTTATGTCAACTAGTGTGTTGGCAGTAGGCATGATCACCTTTGCAGAGCATTGTCTTCCCTTTAGTCTTCTTCCTCTTCTGAAGGCCCTGATCATACTGATGAAACGGAGCAACCCTCGTCTCCTCGCCTTAGACTGACTTTGAGGAGACTCTAGCTTCAGGGGAGATTTGGATGGCTTCTAGATGGAATAGTCTGTCCTTCTTGCGGTTCTCAGTCTGCACCGCCTTCGGAAGCAGTGGTTGAATCTCCCACTGCGTCCTCTTCTCCTCATCCAAATGAATCGGCTCCTGCTAAAGAAATTCTAGGGTAAGCGACCGAGGCTACGATTTCAAAGGGCCCGGGGGAGCTGGAAGCAGATAAGATTCTGGTTTCAGATACTCAAGAGCAGGAAGCTGAGGCGGCTCTTATTTCGGAAGCATTAGGGTAGCAGGAAGCTGAGGCAACTCCGATTTCGAAGGTGTCGGGGCAGCAGGGAGCAGAGGAAGCTCTGGTTCCAAAGGCATTAGGGCAACAGGGAGCAAAGGCAACTATGGTTCCGGAGGCGTTGGGGCAGTAGGGAGCAAAGGCAGCCCCGATTTCTGAATCATCAGGGTTGAGGGCTCTCCTACACTTTCTCAACCCCCTTCCCTTGCTAGTAAGTTTTTTTCTTGTCCCCCTTCCTCTCTTCTTTTTGATTTTGCGTAAGCTTGTTTTCCTCTGATCAATTAGCTCATGCTATGAAGCGCTTGCACACGGGCCCTAGCTTGGCTCCGCCCGCTCAATAGTTTCTTGGTGAGGCTTCTAGCTCAAGCAGTCTCATCACCTTCCCTAGTTCCGCAATTTCTCAGGAGGCTGCTGCTTCTGTCAGTCAGAGTTCTCTCTGGCCTTCAATGCCTATTAGCGTGGCTCAGAGGGTGGCCAGACCAATTACTTCTCTTCTGGATAATCCTCGGTTGGCCACCACCTTTGTCATCAAGCTTGCCTGTCTGGCGGATCATTCTCAGTACTTGGACATGTCTTGAGAGGACCTGCTTATGGAGTCCTCCTTAGAAGTTATCCTGCATTCGCTAGAGTGACAGAGCTTTATTAATCGGATGTGGCTCACTATGCAACAGCTGGGTCCTATCCGGGAGGAGCTACGAATCCATACTGAATGCCTAGAGGAAGCGGAGGAGGAGTTGGACGCTTGGCGTCAGGAGTAAAAAATTTTGAAGGATGACTGGGATCGCATAGCTACAGAATCTATAGCTATGCTAGCAAAGTTGGAGGAAGAAAAGAACCATTTCTAGGAGTTGGAGGAAGAAAAGAACCATTTCTAGGAGTTGGAGGAGACTACTTTAGCTCTGAGGGTGAGAGAAGGCATTTTGGTAGTGGAGTGCATGGCGGCAGAGTCAAGACTGTGGCAATTGGAGGCTACCCTTTTGCAAGTGTGGGTCAACCGCGATCGTGCTATCGCTGTCACGCAATCCAAAATGGAACATTTAGTCTGATTAGAGTTTGAGTTCGCGGACCAGGAGAAGAAGCTGCAGTGGAAGGTTACTGCTCTAAAGGGCAGGGAGGTGCTTTACAGCGGGAGGCTGCCTTGTTGAAGGAAGAGCACGCTGCTGCGATTTCTCAGGCTCGTCAACAGCAGTTAGAGGAGTTGGTTGAGGAGCTCGAATGTCAGGAGATGCTTCTTCAGCATGTGGTCAACTATTGCACATAGTCCTTTAACTCTTGTAAGAAGAAAGTAGCTCAAAAATTCCCTAGTATAGACTTAGATGATAGTTTACAAGATAAGGATGATTTGTAACTCTGTTCATCTTAAAATGATTGCTTCGAAGGAATTCATGGTCATGTTGATTCCATGTTCTTTGGCCCAGATGTGAGGGTCTTTAGAGATTCTTCCTTAGATTCCATTTGGCAGAGCCGGGTGTATCTCATCCGAATAACCGGCTTCCGGGTGGTATCTCATCCGAATAACCGGCTTTTGTCTGACTTGTCAATCCATTTTTATCGAATACACAGGCTTTGCTTTATTAGAACCATTGGTTTCATTTTTGCGGAGCTAGATGACATTCACCCATCTGTTGGCCTTTTATCAAATACACTGACGTTCATTCTCTGGAATCTATAGGCGTGGCAACATTCATTTCAGTTGGCCCTTTGGCTCCATTCGGTGGAACCCCTTTTTCATCAATTTTGTTTCTATGGGATCGGATGATTATTTATGCCCTGGTTTAGTTCTGCGGGACCGATGGGTGTAGAAACGTTTATTAAGGCTTTGTTCTTTGGTTCCGTTTTGCAGAACCCTTTCTCGTCGGTTTTGTATCTGTGAAACCGGTGGGCACGACAACTTTTCTAAGGTTGGCTCTTTGGTTCCATTCTGCGGAACCTCTTTTTTTCGATTTTGTTTCTGCAGGATCGGATCATTATTTAAGCCCCGGTTCCATTTTGTGGGATCGGTGGGTGTGGGAACCTTTACTAAAGCTTTGTTCTTTGGTTCCATTCTGCGGATCCCTTTATCATTGGTTCTATTTCTGCGGGGCTGGTGGGCACTAGGCTCTTCAGTTTTCTATTTTGTGGAACCCCTTTTTAATCGATTTTGTTTTAGCGGGATCCGATGATTATTTAGACCCTAGTTCCATTCTGCGAGACCAGTAGGCATGATAACCTTTTCTAAGGTTGGCTATTTGGTTCTGTTCTGTGGAATCCTTTATCATTGATTCTGTTTCTGAGGGATCAGTGGACGCGATAACCTTTTCTAAGGTTGGCTCTTTGGTTCTGTTCTATGGATCCCTTTCTCATTGGTTTTGTTTCTACGGTACTGGTGGGCACGATAACCTTTTCTAAGGTTGGCTCTTTGGTACTGTTCTACGGATCCCTTTCTCATTGGTTTTGTTTCTACGGTACTGGTGGGCACGACAACCTTTTCTAAGGTTGAATCTTTGGTTCTGTTCTGCGGAAGCCTTTCTCACCAATTCCATTTCTACGAGGCCGGTAGGCGTGACAACCTTTTCTAAGGTTGGCTCTTTGGTTCCATTTCATGGAACCCTTTCACATCGGTTCTATTCTGCGGAACCGGTGGGCGCGACAACCTTTTCTAAGGTTGGCCCTTTAGTTCCATTTTGCAGAACCTTTTGTGCATTTTATAGAGAGCATCTTTTGTATTTTTGCAAGAAAATTATTTATCACTTAAAAATTCTTCATACAATAAAGAAAATTGAACTTATTGAACGAAAACTACTGGTAATGTTAGAGTGGAACCTACTGATAATACCTCCTCAGATGTTCGACATTCCACATTCGTAACCTGTCTTTTCCGTTCAGCCTTTGGAGTTGATAGGTTTCATTTTTTAGGATTTCTTTAATCCTGTAGGGTTCTTCCCAAGAGGGGGTGAGCTTTCCTCTTGTATGGGCGGGATTGCTGACCGAGGCTTCTCGTACGACCAGTTCTCCTTCCTTGAAATTTCTTGTTTGACCCTCTGATCATGATACTGTTTGACTTATGCTTGTTGTCTCTTTGTGATATTAAGAACCCCAACAGCTTTCCTGACGCTACCTTGAAGGCGCACTTCTGAGGGTTTAGCTTCATCTTGTGGTCTCGAAAAGTTTTGAATGTTTCCACTAGGTCTTGGATGTGTTGGGTTTTGATTTTGCTTTTGACCACCATATCATCAATGTAAGCTTTCATATTCCTGCCCAGTTGGTGTCTGAATATATTGTTTATCATTCTTGGGTAGGTTGCCCCTGCGTTCTTTAATCCGAATGGCATTACTTTGTAACAGAATGTTCCTACATCCATGATGAAGGTTGTTTCCTCTTGGTCCAGATCATACATTTTGATCTGATGCTATTCAAAGAATGCATCCATAAAAGAGAGTAGCTCATTGCTTGATGTGGCGTCTACTAGCTGGTCGATGTTGGGGAGTGGGTAGCTATCTTTTGGGCAGACTTTGTTTAATAACGTGAAATCTACACACATGAGCCACTTACCGTTTGCTTTCTTCACCATTACCACATTAGCCAGCCACTTAAGGAAATGTGTGGGTCTAATGAATCCCACCTTTAGAAGTTTGTTTACTTCTATTGCGATGGCTTCCCTCTTTTCTGGTGAGAAAAGTCGCTTCTTTTGTCGTATTGTTTTATGATTGCCGTCGATTGCTAGCTTATGGGAGGTAATCGATGGGTCCAGTCCGAGCATGTCTAAGGGCTCCCATGCAAAGACATCGGTGTTCTTTCTCAGTAGGTCGACCAGCTCTTCTCATAGTAGTGATCTCAGGGGGAGCCGATTTGGATAATTTTGTCTTCAGATCCGGTACTTAGCGAAACAGTAACCAGAGGCTCTATTAGCTCACTTCGAGTGACTTGATGTTCATCCCTGCTATCCATGGTGTCTATCTGCATGCTTTTTGACATTCTATTCTACACTAAAATTTTGAAGCATTCCTGGGTAATTTTTCTGTCACTTTTGGCTATGCCAATCCCATTTTCTACGGGGAACTTGATAGCAAGGCAGTAAGTGGATACAACTGCTTTCATTTTATTGAGGCGTAGATGCCCCAATATGGAGTTGTACGATGATGGAATGTCAACTACTAGGAAGTCCAAGTGGGTTGTGGCTTTTTTTGGATCGTCTCCCATTGTGAGTGAGAGATTGATGATTCTTTCTGGAAATACACTGTCTCCTATGAAGCCTGTCAACAACCCCACATAAGGATGTAGTGCCTTATTAGAGATCCCCATCTTTTCGAAGGAATGATGGAATAGAATGTTTGCAAAGAAACTGCTATTGACCATGATTCTTTTTACTTGGAAGTTTCGGATGATGGCTGATATTACCGCCATGTTATTCTAGGATCTGCTCCATTTGGTATGTCTTCTTGTGAGAAGATGATAGGAAAATCTTCTTCTTCTCTTTTTCCCTTGGGGCTTATTTCTATCGTATTCACTTATCTAAGAATAGGAAGCTGGTTAATGGGGCTACCTATGATGACATTAATGGTTTCAGTCGTGGGTTGGTTATTTTCCATTGCTACATCTCCTTTACGCTCTTCTCATGCTCTTTCTTTTTGTTGTCTGCCCTCTATTCTCTTGGGGTCGCTGGCCACGTATTGTAGCAATTTTCCCCTCTTGATGAGTTTTTCAATCTCTCCTTTCAAGATGCGACACTCGTCTGTGTCGTGGCCAATGTCTTTGTGGAACAGGCAGTATTTATTTTGATCTAGATGGCCTCTTCTTTTAATCTTTGGCGATGTGGTTACCTGGTACCCCTGCCTTTGGATTTTGTGGAGAACTGAGTAGCATAGCAGTTTAATGTATACTTAGGAGTACTTCTTTCTGTTGCTGTAGGCCTATTTTTGCCGAATTCGAGGACGGGAGTTGCACCAGCGGATTTGCTATTTCGTCAATAATGACTTTCTTCTTGTCTAGATGGGGGAGATCGAGACCGACTCCATCTTCTTTTAGTGCCCTCTTCTCTGATGTTTTCATCTACATCTATGTGTCAATTCAACATCTTCAAGAGATTTAAGTAGTCTCTTAGGGGCCACAGATGCAACTGGTATCTTACACTTACATCCACGATTTCATTCTGGAGTGCTCCTGCAGCAACATTGTTATCTAGCTTTTTCACATCTAGTGAATAGTGGTTGAATCTACTCACGTATTCACAGGGAATCTCATTTTCCTTTTGTTTCACCATCATCAGTGATTTCACCATTCTTTTCTGCTTCCATTGTGTGATGAAGCATCTTTGGAAGCGTTCTTCTAGTTCACTAAAGGATCTGATGGTTTCTAGCGCCAAGGTTTGGTACCATGACAACACTGCTCCTTTGAGTGTCGGTGGGAATGCATGGCACTTGATGGCATCGGAAACCCCTATGAGAGTTATCTGTCCATCATACTTGGCCAAATGATCATCAAGATCCGAGGTGCCATCGTAGGCTTCTAGTGACGGCATCCTGAATCCTTGAGGAATGGGTTCCTCTAAGATTTCTGGGGTGAAAGGGGAACATTTAGCTGACTCTTGTCTTTCAAGCCATCCCTGAGTGTTTTGTCATTCTAGTCTAGTGACATCATTTTCAGGGTGTCTTCTTACCTCAGGATGGGAAGACACTTCTTTTTCTTGGTCATAGTCAACGTGCCTTTGAGTCGGCTCCAAGATGGTATGGATTATATTCGCTGGATTGCCAACCAGTGCACTTGCAACGGGTGCAATTTCAGAATTTGTTGGCTGCTGCTGGGGGACATCTGGTGGCAATCCAAGGGTAGGAGCAGTGAGGAGAGTATCGGCTCTATCTGGATTCTTGGATCCATGAAGCAATGGATCTGTCTGACAGCGGGAAAGAGAAGGCGGTAGGGGGATTCCATTGCGGAGGATTCGCCAAGAGCGTTCCCCTGTTGTTGCATGAATTGTTGCATCATTTGCTACATCATCTCATGCATCATCTTTTGCATCGTCTGTTGGCTTGTAGGGCCAAGTTGGGCCAACAAGTCTCTAAGTGACTATACCATGCTGTTCTGGTTTGACATAGATGGCGCATTGTTGATTGTAGTGGGGAGAGAGGAATCATTTGTGTTGTTCGCAATGTCATCTGACATTCTTTTTGGACCTTTTCCCTAACAAAAATCTTTCATTATTCTTGCTTTAAATTCCAGATATACCTAAAATAAAACCTTCAACATAAATAATCTTAATATTCAATATTAAATCGTCGCATTTAAACATAAGTTGAGACAAAAATGACTATGTTACCATTTGTTAAAGAACTCTAACACCGGATATCCATTATTTAGTTGGCATCACACCACGTCAAATTCTTATTCTAAAGGAAAATCCTAAAAGGACTAGGATGCGTATCTCTCAATAATCATCCTTTAACAGGAATTTTGATTACATCTATATAAGGATTGCGTATATCCTTCTTTGCATATATCTTCTATGCTCAAATATAAATACACCAAGTATGAGCTCTCTTAAGAACAAGCTCTCTAATTTCTCATAATTCCTATTAAGGTTCCTTACTAACTTGAGTGTCGGAGTGCCCGCGCTGGGATCATCCCCGGCGCCCTCTTACATTTTCTCTGTCTTGTAAGATCTTCACACGGGATTTTCAAAAAGTAATTTGGGCAAGACCCAAACACCATTCAAAATTCATACGGAAATAACAACAACAACAACACAATCTTATAATAGAGTCAACATGGCTTTCAACAGTGTTATTTTTCAAGATTTATAAATATAAAGAGTTTGGAAGGCTAAAAAACTTCTTACTCATCCTAAAAATAAGATCACATGTTAGCATTCAATCATTTACTATAATTTGTCAGCTTCGTTTAGATTAGATGCATTAGTAATGTAAGTGTATTAGCAATACACTCTGTTCTACACATCTTTAGAGACTGATATAATATCTTAATTACCATAATAATTTTATTTTTTTCATAATTATATTTTTTTATTTTTTCTTCTTATTTTTATTAAAAATTTTATATTATTGATGTCATCCCTCCTTCATTTTTCTAATAAACTTCCCATACTAAATGCACTTGCATTGCTAATATCATAAGCTTCCACTCCATAACAAATGTACTAACAATGTTGGGAGGAGAGCACTGGTAACTCTAATCTTACATCATTCTCGAGTACGAATAGCTTACGAATTTTAGTACGTCAATGCAAAAAAGGCCCATGAGCAGGCCCTTGAATGGATGGAGCCACTTAATCCTGGTGGGTGTACAAGCTGATGATGAGTCGCCGTCCGAATTTCTTCATTGAACCTTCCTACAGAAAATGAGTGCCAAGATAATGTCCGGTTTCAGCCGCCTTTCGTATCTCTTCAAATGTGACTGCTTGAGTAGGTGAGGGTGGAGATGCTTTATCCGCGTGATATAAATGCCATTCACCAGATGGCAGATGCTAGTTCGGACATGGCCTACTCAACGATCTGACTTCGGGTCAGAGAATGAGTCAGCAAACCTACCGTTGCATCGTGGAAAACGGCATTCAATTCACTTGATTGATAAGCCTATTCAACAACTGGGTGTCTGCCATCGCTTGGTTACATTAGTCATCATTGACACCAACCTCTGAGAGTTCAAAAGCCCAAAATTAAAATGATCCTTAAAGGTGTGATATTTATCCAGAAAAAATAAATGCTGTGACCCAAGCGTAGTGTAGATTCTGTAGTATATGTCCATTACACACAGTTATCTATTCGACAACTTGATTATGTGGAATTGAGTGTGGAAATGCTAAGGAAGCTTCCCACAAAGGGCTCCTTCATATATCTATGGTATAAAGAGTACATGCCTATACCCAATGTCTAAGAGAGACCCCACTCAACAAGGACTT
>JAYJMB010007489.1:0-10161 GCA_036873735.1 Pouteria campechiana
ACACGACTGTAATTTTTTAACCCAAACTGATCCTAACTGCCAAAAAAATCCCAGCCCACCTGAAAGTCAAGTCAGTGTGCTTTGAGCTAAGGTTGATTAACGGTCGAGATTGCCCAAAACATCCTATTCATCACATCCGTTCATGTGGACGGCTGAAAATAAGACCTCCCAGCTCCAATTTTTTTTTTTAAAAAAAGCGGGAAGCACAGTTAGCGGTTAAACCATCCTCGTTCCCCACATTTCTCTCCCCTCCACCCAATCTCCAAAACAAAACTTCCTCCCTCCCTTTCTCTCTGTCTCTCCTTCTCCCTGAAAAAACCTTCCCTTCCTCGTCCGTCTCTTCCACAACGCTTGTCTGGATTTGAAGAAATCCGACCACCCACGTGGCTTCTCTCCTACCTCAGGCGATGGCCCGCCGGTTCTTCTCCTGTTTCGGCCGGGGCACGCCATCATTCATTCACCGTCCGTCGGCCCCAAGCGCGACCGCTGATGAAAATGCCGAGGAGCAGAAGAGGTGTGGACCCATCCTTGTGGAGCTCTTCTCGTCGCAGGGCTGCGCGACGTCGCCGCAGGCTGAGCTGCTCCTGTCGAGGCTGGGAAGGGGCGACTTCGAGCTGGAGTCGCCGGTGGTGGTGCTGGCCTACCACGTAGAGTACTGGGATTACCTTGGTTGGAAAGACCCATTTGGGTCGAGCCTCTGGACAGTCCGGCAGAAGGCCTACGTCGAGGCCCTAAAACTTGATACGCTCTACACACCTCAGGTGGTTGTGCAGGGAAAATCCCAGTGCATGGGCACCGATGAAGAAGGCATCCTCTCGGCCATCCAATCCGCTGAGCGCTTCCCCGCCCCAGGCTTTCTGGTTAGTGGTTTCATTTCCACAGTTCATTCGTGGTTCCTTAATTTGTTTGCAGTTCAACATGGCGTTTTGGGATGGATTTATCCTTTTTAAATAGTATATCGGACTTAGGCTCAAGCACCTCTATGCTGTTTTTCACCCCTCATTTCCGGTTATGCAATTAAGCCTCTCTAATACCCTCTTAACTTATCGGGTGAGAAGTTTATAACTATACATTTTTTTTTACAATTAAACATATACTTTTATCATTAAATTAATACTTTTTAACAAAAAATTCTGTTTTTAATGTTTTGATTTATTACTTTATAGGCACCATTTTTACTCAGCCATTTTCTCTTGTTTATTGAGTAAATTAATAATCCTTTTAAGTTTTGTTTGGATGCATTAATAATGCTATTCTGTACATCTTTTAAATTGATGTGACATATTAATTAATATAATAATATTTTTTATTATTATCTATATTTTCAATTATTTCTTTTTAATTTTTCATTAAAAACCTATATTATACTATTATCCTTTACTTTTCTAAAACGCTTTGCTTACTAATAAAATTTATCCAAATGAACCCTTACGATAAAAGTCTTGTAGATTGGACAAGTATTCTTTGGAGATTTTGGCACTTAACACCTATCAAATGGCCAAGACTTTTCTAGAATTTTTAAAATCATCCACGCCCTTTCATGTAGTCTCTCCTTTGTGATTAAATCCTCCATACCCTTTCAATTCTCGACTCTACGGTTCTCACGTAGTGAAATTCTGTCAAATTTATCTGCTGTACTACGGACATCTTAGTGAATCATTCGAAGTGACCGACAAAATTCATGACCCAAAAAAACCAAGGAAATGCATGGAAGGGGATGACATGAACTTCCCAAGTCCATTTTGGGAAATGCTTCACAGAGAATTTTTCAAATAATAAAAAATCCATTTCATGAAGAAATGACCCACCAAAGGAGCAGCTTATATGTTACTTCTCTATCATCATCTGGTGCAGGTGACCTTTGAACGGCCCTCATCAGGCACCCTCCATGTCTCTTTAACAGGGCCAATCCGCATGAGGGTCGACAGCAAGGGTGCAGATGTGATAGCCGTACTCTACGAGAGCGGACTCGTCACTGACTGCAGCGCCGGCGAGAACAAGGACAAGCTCCTAGCCAATGACGCCGTCGTCAGAAGGCTTATAAAGATCTGCACTGTGAAAGACGCCTCACCGAAGAAGGCGATCACAGGAACGGTGAATTTTTCTCTGTGGGAAGGCTTCAAAGCTAGTAAATGTGGGATGGTTGTGTTCGTCCAGAACAACTCTCTCCACATCCATGGAGCCCAGCATTTCCTTTTACCTGAACTTATCTGAATGTAAATGAATAGAGTTCCTGAACTTTTCTCCCAGAAAGCTTTGAGAACTTTAGAAGTGTGATGGATGGTTTGCAAGAACATAAGAATTACTTAGAAATTGAATACTTGATCTATGTATGTCATGAGTAACGTACTTTTTTGGGCAGGCATGGAGGTGGTCAGTCAACCGAACCGATGTAGAAATAGTTTCATGGGCTCGAGAGAACCCATTTATCTTGTACCCCGGCAAAATTTTCTCGTGGGGAACTTTGGCTTGGAAAATCAGGTTGGGAAGCAAATTTTATTTTAGTTGATATACAAGTAATGGTATTTTAGCAAAAATTTAATCAAAAGTAGTTACAATTGTTATTAGCATGAAATTCAGTGTTATGACAACTGAATTGGATAGGCCAGTTCAACCAGTGCCCAACCAAAATAGCTTCTTTCTTATTCGGTGTTATCCAAGGTTAAATTAAAAAACCGAACAAATTAGCAGTTTCATTAATGAGCTGGTTGACTCTAGGGCTTGATTAGTGAGATGAGAAGGATTGGAAAGGAAACAATACGAGCAAAATAGAAAATAAAGCCAACTAGTGACAGGTACTGTTACAACAAAATTCTACTTAGAGACAGAACCTGTTTGTTTAGAATAATAATTTAGGTGTTAAGATAATCTCATCCATGTAAATTAAATAAATGTTTTCAAAGATATGAATGTCTAATTACTATTTACTTGTAAGTGATGTGGGCAAGAAAAAAATTAATAATTCAAATGCTATAGTTTATGTAATCATTCCTTAAATAATATATGTTTAAGTTTCCAACAAAAAGGAATGCTGAGGATGATGATCTATTTTGACGTAAGAAAAAACATCGAAGTAGCCCACAAATCGAAATTTATACACCCGCTTAAAAGACATTTTTGTCATTAAGCTAGATTCTTAAACGGTGTTCCCCAATTCAGTGTGGGAGATACCTATAGCACAAATGTTCAATCCATTCTGTTCAGGATTGAAATTTATGGATAAATAAAGTATGGGTTTGCAAAATTAACTTGAAGTATAATATGCTTATGGTATGAATATGCAAATACTCCTTCGTATAAAAGGGAGTATAAAAGGAAAATAGCTGTAGACATAAGATAAATAGTATGATGGGCCTAAAAAAATAAAATAATACAATTTAATTAAACAAAAAAAATAGTTTGATGACTATGAAAAATAAGAATAATAAATAAAAAATATAGACTACTTTTGAAGAGCATAAATTTAACAAAAAAAGAAAAAGATAATAATTAAGAAATAAAAATAACCATAGAAAAGACCGGACCCAGGAAAAAGAGTGTTTTGTGCATATTAAAGTAATTTTATTTTTTAAATTAAAGATAATGCAAAAGAGCTGTATTTTTTGATTTTATGGCATGGATCAAATTAGAAGAAATTAAGCATACGAAGCCCACCACTCATTTGACTTAGAACAATGAATTTATTCTGCTAAAAAATTCCTAAGAAAAGAAAAGCCACGGTCATATTTACAATAAAGCCCCTACAACATCCGTTCTTAACATTTCAACAATCCCCGCCTCCGATCGTCTCCTCCATTTGTCACTTTCATCGGAACGTCGGACCCCGGCATCGAGTCCGGCGAACTCGAGCAGCTCAGCTCAGTCCCCAGCAACTCAGATACATCACTCTCTGTATCCACTCATCTCTTTCGTCTCTCCCATCGAAAAGACTGGAGCCGGAGGGTGAAACGCCGGAGGTGTCTTGCTGACGGCTTTGCACAGATCTTTTTCGTGAATTACATGTCTGCGCTTGCTCGGCATTGCCGTGCACGACGGAGACCCTGGCCGCCTGCCAGACCTTGAGAAGGTAGTTCATCCTTTCTGCTTTCTTGCAAAGAACACGTCTTTCGGACGAGGTGTTTCGGATTCCGGCGAGATTTTTCTCTGGTCCCGGAGGTGGAACTGTAATGACGGATTTTTATAGGAGAGGAGAGAGGAAGTGGTTTTCTTGCAAGCGGTGTTCGGATGCGCTGGCTTCTGGTTTTCTGGTGGCGGAATGGTGTGGAATGGTTTTGCTACCATCGAAAGGGACAAAGGAACGAAGATCCGGAGCGCGCTCCGCTTTCGTCTGTTGTGTGTCTCGGATGGAAGATATGCGTTTCTGTACGTTGCCGCATCTGTGGTATGAATAGTTATTTATCTGATGATCTGAACCGTTATTTCTATGTAAAAGATTTTATAGAAATATTTTTAAAATTTATTCTGGTAAAAGGATTTTTCGGAATTAAAGTTTGATTTAAAATGGACGGCACAGTGGATTATGATTTTGGATTTTGCGCATTGTTTTAATGTTAATAATAGGTTCCAAGAAATATTATGAAAACCGGTGTGGAGGTTAAACCGGTTACGGTTAGATGATCAGGTTAAATCCAATTAATTGGTTTAATATATTTTTAAAAATAATTTTATAAATGTAAAATTTTACATTCTAAATCTTGATCTAAATGAATATATCTTTTATGGCTGAATTACCTTAATTACTATATATTTTTCTTAGATTGAAAATAAGATTTAAATTACTATAGGTTGATATCAAGGTTTGGTATTAAATTAAACTAATAATTTTTTTTCTAGTTACAGGTGAACTAGAAAAATTAAAAAACACAAGATCCTTATTCCTTGAATATTATTTGTAGATTATTATCTCGATAGGTGAAAGAATATGAAGTATATTTTTAAAGCTAAAGAAATAGTAGAACCTTCTAACCTTAATATTTAAAATTAGTCAAATTAAAATTAAATAAAAATGCAAAATTAGTTAAGATTATAGGTTAAGAAGGACAAAGTAACCTTATCAGTACCTATAATAACTAATTAATAAAGTGAAGAAAAGAGGATATTGCATGTAGAATTTAAGCTATTGAAATAAATGGCATTGTACTTTTAAAATTTTATAAATTATTAAATACCAAACAAGTTTTTAAAAATTATAAAATAGTTATTGTTATCATTATAATTTGTCAACACCATTAACATACACATTCAATTTAGTATCTTAAATGCTATGAATGGATGCATAAGATGGTATGGGAGATTAGACATTAGTTCAATATATGTTAAACAGTAAATTGTATCCAAAATTTAAGAATTACTTTATTTTTTTCCAAACTATCTTAAATGAAATTTATTTTAAATATTAAAAATGGTCCACAAAATTTTTTTAATAAGCCGCAAAAATAATAACAATACAAATTAAAGATCTAGTGTTAAAATTGTTATGTGATTCATGTTCATGTAATTAAAATAATATTTTTTAGTTTTATAATAATAAAATATATATTTAACCGGTTAAATTATATGCACAATATAGTATGAGTTTTTGATAACTAGTATGATTTCAACCATAAAAATAGCTATTTAATTATTTTATTTGTTCTATACTAACTTCATTTTGATATATTTATCCTTGAAATCAGTAGACAGCATCATAATACACACACACACACACATGGCATTTGCATAGTTGAAATCATATACATATATCCATCTAATTATATTAAATATCATTTTTTTAGATATATATTCGAAATAATATTTTAATGATATAAAAACAGATCACATAATAAATTTTTCAATAAATTACTTGCTTACTAATTTTATCTTGTGTCACTTTATAGTTACATAAATAAATTTATATTTAATAGATAAATAATATTTAAATTTTAATTGAGAGATTAATCCTTAAAAATATGTAGTGGTATTTAAATTTATATGGGTCAAACAATGATATTTAAATTAATCAACTAATAATGTTAAATATCATTATCCATTAAATATAAAACTATCCATATAAAGAATATAGTAGTTTGCTTAATATAAAAATAGTAGAAATTAATAATTTCTTGTAAATCTTCATTTTTGTATATTTAAAAATCTTATTTTATATTTATCTAATAGTAATATATATTTAATAGATAAATTTATATGATATGATATATCTATTTGGATTTGAAAATGAAAACAATGATAGATATTTAAAATAACGAGATGATCTGAAATAAACAAAATGTCAAATGCCCTTTTTATGTTTGTAATTATTTTAGTTTAATAATGAACCATGTCATATTATACATATAATCTAGCTTATTAAATATATTTTCTTATTATAAAGATAAAAAAATTCTAATTGCATTAAAATTAAGCATGTTTAAATATTTTTTATCGATAATTTTTATATTCAGAAAATTAGTGACATTTAACCTAATTTTAACACGTTAGATTGATCTTTAAAAATAGATACAATTTACATTTTCTGGTCTACAATTGTACAAGGGCAAGAAATAATAGATAATTTTTTTTCCTTCTCAGTGGACTGTTGAAAGTCTTATTTCACGGTACTTTGTAATTTTCCTTTTTAAGCATATACTGGGTTGACTGTCCCTGGTGCTTAGAAGTATGGGATTCGCACTCCGCGGATCATCGGTCGACATGAATACCGCAATAATAAACTTCGGGGTTGCTGACGCTAATTTGTCAGTTTGTTTTTATCCATTTACACGAAGATGGAAGAGATAAGTGGGCCGAATGGAGAAAGCGGTTAGAAATCCACAATTGAGTCTGACTACAGTGGACTACGTGCCTGGTTGGCCGTGAAACATACTTCTAATTTATACATGTCTGTTTGGCTGATTCTTAATTTTTAGAAAAAGCTCTATATATAAACAAGCTTATTAAATGAGCTTAAATTTTATTTTGCAATTATAATTCTAGGTGTTTTGTTGAATATAAAGTGGTCTACCTGAGCACCAATTTTTTCTTCTTTACTCATGGGATCTGAACTACAAAGAATCTTTCTTGGTGTTTAATATTAATTTGTATTTGTCACGTCAGGTGCGAAGTGTGGTATGTGCAAGATATATTAACGATCATTTAAAAGAGTTATTGGAGAGGATCCAAATTGAGCTTTCCTCAAATCTTAATGATTTCGATTCGATAAAGAAGGCCATAGCAACTGATGTGCTTTACTTTCTCAGAAAAGTCATTGATCCCAAGATTTTCAGTTTTGAGTTATCACTCTTATTACTTATTTTTCTGTTTCATTTTTTATTCATACCTTTGTTTTTCCCTTCAGGTTTCTTTCCCCATTCTACCAGCTTTCAAAACAGTGCGCATACATCCTAGTTCTGGTTTAGCACTGGCAAGCGATGGACTCTTCCAAAACTGCTACTTCGATATGTAGTGGATCAACTTATGTACAATGGATCTTCATTTATATTTTATCTGTTGATTAAGATCAAGTTTCTGCTTATAGATGAGTTCAATGAGCTATGGAATCAAATATGAGTTTCTGCTTAGTGAATCCAATAGAGTTCAAGTTACAAGAGTTGAGTTCTTTGTCTGCAGGCATGTGTTTGTTTTCTTTCTGTCTGTCCATTCGTTTTGTCTGTAGCTCTCAACTGCCTTTCAGTTGTTGATTAAGCTTTCTATTTTCTAGGTGCTCCCTCAATTGGTTATTTACCATGAAATGGTGCTGGAAATGGAGGAATACATGCACCTGGTATGTTAACCTTCAAATGAGTAATAATTTCTCCACCTCGTGGAAAATTTTGCAAGGGACTCTTTAGTTAGATCTGGCATGTGATGCTTTTAGCTTGTCGATTCTTTTCATATGTTGCAAGGCCTGATGCTTTTACGCTGGTGGATCAGCATAACTTGTGTGACAATTCATCTTTGGATCCCAGTGTGGATAGGTGTAACCCCCTTGCACGTTGCATAGGCGGGCATGTGATGGAACGATCGCTCGGGCGGACGCGGGCGATCCAATGGGCTAAGTTATGAGCGCAGCATGACTTCGGCAATGATCCGGGGCAGATCAGTGATGCGGGGCATCACAAAGCGCAACGATCCGAGGTGAATCGACAATGCAGGACATCTTGAGGCATGAGGCGATCAGCAGAGTGGCACGATTGAGTACACTGGACGCAGTAGACGTGGGCTAGCACTGAGCGCTCATGCGGACTATGCACTATGGGCGCAACGACACAGTGGCACTTGCATGGCACATAGTGGTGCTTACATGGCACATGATGGGGCAGGTTAGACCAAGTCCTGATGAGGTGGCGTAGATCCATATAAATGGGAGGTGGTTGGACACCTCACCCCTTGGAATAGGTCTTGGGAGACACATGTCACTCATCCCTCATGTAGAGGACATGTGGCAAGCCTAGAGGGGGACACATGGGGGTTTGTTATGTACATAATGTGTATTTATAGCCCTTAAGCCTCCTTACTTCACAATGAGCAAATCTCCTGGGGAGAACTCTGTGGCGAGCTAGAGCTGGGTTGGACATTGTATGATCAGGTATTTTCCTTAGTGAAGGTTTGGAAGTTTTTCCTATAAGTTGCATCGCTTATTCCCTCTCTTGAGCATTTTCGTTATCCGGGTTCCACTTTTTGCTATTTTAAGTTGGTTTAGGCTACTAAGGCATGGCACACCTTAGGCCAATTTCAATTCGGATCATAGACCAAGTCCGAGCTTGTAATAATAGGCATGAAGGCCATGGATATGTAGGTTCTATTTACGATATAATAATTTGATCCACCAGCATGGGCCATGGAGGGAATGATCCATTGGACCTGTCTTATGGGTGGTGGTTGAAATTAATGACTAAAGGGTATGACGCCATACTAAATTTATCACAGAATGTATTGCCAATGCTGGGGCAGGCTGAACCTGATTCCTTCAATTTTTCCATTTGGTTTTGTCTACTAATCCTAAAATTTTGAATTCCATGAACTATGCTGTTGATTAACATTTAATGCATCAATGGATAAACAAAATAAAATACTTCATTAGTGTTTATATCTAGATTCATGTTGATAATGGCTGCTGACGATATGCAGGTGGCCCAACATGCTTTCTGGCTAAGCCCTGCTTGGTTATATGCTGGGATTATGTGTCATGCATGGGGTTGAGCACAGTCCTAAAATTCAAGTTGGTTAATTAATTAGGTTGAGCAGACTGCAGAAGTATCTAGATGCCTGTCCATTAATCCTGCATGGGACTTGGCACATTTGGGGTCTCATGGATCATTCCATAGCATGCAACATGTCCAATATGTCATGAGTTTCATTACTCCATGAGATGATTTTGTAACCCAACACAACTAGATTGGCCTGATTTCTGGCTAGGTGCATGTGCATGATCTAGCATGCCTAATGAATAACCTGCAGCTTCTAGCAAATGAGGGTATGGTCCATCGACTTGGTTGGGCATGATCATCTGAGCTTCATGCTCAAGCTTGCAACAAGCCAAAACTGGGTTGGTCTAAATCCCAGATTAGAGGTTGCAATTGGACAGGATTTAGCTCAAAAAAGAGTTTATTGAGTAGAAGTTAAATTGCTTTCCACAGTGCAAGTTACAGAATTGAAACCCCAGTATTACCAACTGAAAGATTTGGAAAACAGTATACAACCCTTCTTTCTCTTACCCTTTTAAGTTTCTATTTGTACATGGCAAATCATCAGATTATGTCTCCTTAGGCAGTTGTGTTGAAGAATACCTGTAGTAGAAATTGGCAACCAGCCACTGCAATCGTGGAAGATGGAGATGGTGATCCTGGTGAAGCTAATGCTCCCCTTGCAGAGAAATTTAGGATTTAGAGGGACAAAATGCTTCCTATGCAAGCATGGTCAAACAATTGCACTGGGAAGGATGGTTAGATTTGTAATGTTTTAGTTGGTAATTTCTCTCTTCTTATCATAAGACAAACAATTTTGTCTTCAAATCACTTTGCCTAAACAACTTTGTGACATTATACTAACAGAAAAAGAATCAGAATTACATGTTGGCTATTTTTGAGATGCCATGGTACCAGCTTCTCTGTGTTGGGCCATGGAAAATCAAAGGGTGCCATCTAGCTGTAGCCGAGCAGCTGTCCGACCGATTGATGGCACCAGCAG
>JAYJMB010007490.1:0-28917 GCA_036873735.1 Pouteria campechiana
TGCAAAAGATGAAGTATTAGGTGCAAAAGATGAAGTATTAGGAGAATAAAATATGACATTTTGCATTCTCATCACTTGCCCTGTATTGTTGGGTTCCTAAAGAGTTCACAACCAAATATGGATCTTGCTTGGTCTCATACAAAGCATAACCATGAATATGAGGTAAGATAAGTTTTCATCAATATAAAGAACAGATTCATGTCAAGGGCAACATTCAAATATTAGATAATTGTAATTGAAGTTTTAAAGATATGTAAACAAACTTCAAACATAAATCAATTTATATATCATTTTAAGGATGCATCAAAATCATAAGTCTCATTATTTTATGGTTCTTGGATGTTGTTTACTAACAACAACTTTGTAGAGATGTTTTCCAATTAAACATCCATTGAAATTTTCTTGATTCAGAATGAGATTTCTATCATTTTTATTATAAGGTGATCTTTGTACAACCTAAGTTTTTTTCCTTTCTTAAGATGGTGTACTGAGAAATATAACTATGAAAGCAACCTACATCAAAATTTTCAAGGAAAGGTGCTCAACAAGGGTAATTTGTTATTACAATTGAATTCATAGGAAGAACCTTAACTGTATATGCAATAATTAAAAATCTTATGCATAGATGGAGGCCTATTTACCAAGATAAGATCATCATCTTCCAAACATCTGTATATTTTATCACTTAACCAAGGTTTGCTATGTTGCCTTAACATAATTAGATCACTTTCGCTCCATACATAGCATTCCTTCATATGATATACATGTGAATTTCAACATTTCTTAACTTTCTCAAGTTTCTTGAATTCACATGCTTAGCTTTTCAGAAATATCTCCAAGAATGTTAATTTCTTCTAACCTAAACTTTGGATCATTAAAAGCAATTAAATTTTAGTACTTGATCCAAGGGTGCTTCATGAAACTACTTCTATAATTCATCTAAGATCATATTTGCAAGAAACATTATTATTTCTACTTGTAAGGCATCTCATTATGAAACTTGAATAGAGTGGGGCAATTTAAACTTGATGATGATCAGTACAATAGATATTCTAGTTATCTTTAGAAATTCATAAGCCTTTTGTATGTCCTTGTATACTCATAAGTGCTTTTGCAAATCTATTCATACCATACTTTATATACCTCATCAATTGGACAAATCATCCAAGAATCATATTTCAATATTCAACATAGGATTTGATCACCAAAGAATTTTGTCAATGCAAGGTGACACAATATAAACTAGTCATACATATTTTACATTGATTTTCCAGTTCTCATATTTGGATGCATGCCTTTCTAAGGTTTGATCACTAAGGTGTGCATTGTAAGTTTCTCAAGTTTGATAATTTACATTAAAATTGAACATGTCTATCTTTCTCTTCAATTTTTAGACTTGAATTGTTGTTTTTCTTTTGAATAGATTCCCCCCCCCCCCCCGATTTTTGAGATGCAGCATATAATTTTCATGATTACTCAATCTGCAATCTTTTTTACTTAATTAATAACAAGATGGGATCTACCTGATTACTTTTTGAATTATGTTCCTCAATTTTATTTATTTTATTGATCAATCCTCATGATAATATTTACCAATAAGAATACTACTTGCATTTGTATCCCATGTGAACTTTAACTATTTTGTAAATGGATAGTCATTCAATCATTCAAGTAGCTCTCTAAGAAATAGATATTCCTAGAATTTTTCTAATTCTCTAATTTCTAATCTTCTCTATTCCCATAACCATTTAATATTTTTCTATTCAATCATATATCAACATAATCAATTTTGACATAATATCAAATAAATCATTTAAGCATCATAAGCATATCATTTCATATTATGACACTCAATTTTTAAATCATCAAACACAAATTGATAAGCTCATAATATATCATATTTTTATACTTAAATTCACATATTTTAGATCTTCTTTTGATGTCATTTTTAGTGGTTTATAATCACTTTTGAGTAAATATTATACTTAATAGAGTTTGTTTCTGTTTCAGTTGTCAGAAGGTGAAGATTTCAAAAATAAGTTACTTTGTGTCAATTCTTGGCATAAAAGAAGAATGATTCAAAAAATGTGATCAGCATGAAAGTTGTATTCCTTCAAATTATTTATCTAAAGAATCAAGATATACTTAATTCTAAGTTTCTATATGAAAGTTATGATCAAAACACTGAAATTGCTCTAGACAATGTTGAAATTTCAGGCAATGCTGAAAGTAGCTTGGGATGAAACAGACTATCACATGTTATTTGAATTTCTTAATCATATGATTTCAAGTTGTATATGCTCAAACATTCTTACAAATATTATGGTCATGAATAGTAGGAATTATAGATAAGATGTAGTTATTCATGACATGAGCATAACTTTTAAGCATTCACAAGATTTAAGTTATTTTGTTAATTGTTTCAATCTTAGGAATTCAAGCCTTAAGGCTTGACTTATGCCTTAAGACTACAATCATATCAATGATTAGATTTTCAATATGATTTAGCTCAAGCAATGAGATGGCATGCATTTATATTCAAGGCAATTATTTTAGAGGCATTTAGAGTATATAGCAATGAGATGCATAGTTCCCTTTTATCAAATAGATATGTCAAGTTGGAATACTAATCTCCTTTGTCACTCCCTTGTAGATTTTGCACTTGAGCTCATGAATGGAGATGCCAAGCTTGATTTTTCATTTATCTCTGTCATTTGGAGTTGTCGTCATTTAGAACAATGTTGCTTTGTCCAAATTTAAATTTTGGATGAAGCTGGATGACTTGGTTTATCGACAAAAGATGCTTTGTCTGAGATTTTTTAGTTAGTCTGAAGTTAATGTCTCAGATGAAACTCTTGAATTCTTGGACAAAGTTGCCTTTATCTTTCGTCTTTCAGCTGCATATGCTTAGAAAAATCTTTACACTTTTTCTTCAGCTGCATATGCCTTTATCTTTACACTTTTTCTTTGCCATTAGTAAACAATGGCAAAGAAAGCCTTGGAAATTTTGATAGTAGATCTGATCAAAGTATATTTTTGGGCTATTTCATTATTAGCAAAGCATTTAGAGTGTCTAACCTGAGACTTAAGATTATATAGGAATCCATCCATGTTAAATTTTATGAACATACTAACTCTACAAATGATTTTGATGATGAGACAGATAATCTTCTAACAAGTGTGGAGAAACTGATATTATAAGATAATCAAGACCACTACCAGAGACAAAAATGGATGTAGCTGAACCATCCACAATAGAGATAAACGAGGATGTTAACTCATCTCTTCCCAAAGATTGGAAGTTTATGTATGCTCATCTTGAAAACTAGATAATTAGTGATGTGTTCGATAAAGTTAGAACTAGATCATCCTATCACTAAATATGTGGCAATTTTACTTTTATTTCTTAATTAAAACCAACTTGCATAGACCAAGCATTAGAAGATGAAAACTAAATCTTAGCTATGCAAGAAGAATTGGATCAATTTAAAAGAAATGATGAGTGGACTATCGTTCCAAGACCAAACCATCAATCTGTTATAGGAACAAATTTGGTCTTTAGGAACAAACTGGATGAATCAAGAATTGTGGTGATAAATAAGGTAAGACTGGTTACAAAGGGGTATTGTGAAGAGGAGGGTATTGACTTTGAAGAGTCATATGCCCCCATTGTAAGGATTGAAGCCATTAGAATGCTTCTTGCATTTGCATCATATATGGATTTCAAGCTATATCAAATGGATGTAAAGAGTACATTCTTGAATGGTTTCATTAATGAAGAGGTATATATGAAACAACCCCTTGGGTTTGAAGATCCTCATTGTATAAATCATGTATTCAAACTTAAGAAAGCCTTCTATAATTTGAAATAGGCTTCTAGAGCTTGGTATGAGAGGCTAAGCAAATTTCTAATTGAAAATGATTTTTTAAGGGGTAAAGTGGATACCACTCTTTTCATTAAGCATGAAAAAAAAAGATATACTTATAATTTAAATTTATGTTAATGATATAGTATTTGGTGCAAATAATGAAAATCTATGCCAAGAGTTTTCTTAGACTATGCAGGGAGAATTTGAAATAAGCTTGATGGGTGAATTTAATTTCTTTTTGGGGCTACAAATTAAACAAGAGAAAGAAAGAATCTTCATTCACCAAGTCAAGTATGCAAGGGAACTTCTAAAGAAATTCAACATTGAAAATGGTAAAAGATATGAAACACCAATTAGCACTTCAATAAAGATGGACAAAGATGAAAGAGGTAAGTCAGTATGTAACAAACTTTATAGAAGAATGTTAGGATCATTATTATATTTGACTGCAAGTAGACCAGATATAATGTTTAGTGTATGCATATGTGTTAGATTTCAGTCAGATCCCAAAGAGTCATACGTAATTGTTGTAAAGAGAATCTTTAGATACCTTTTAGACATACCAAGCCTCAGTTTGTAGTATCCAAAATGTTTTTATTTTAATTTAGTAGAATAGTCAGATGCAGATTTTGCTTGGTATAAGGTAGATAGAAAGAGTACCTCAAGAACTTGTCAGTTTTTAGAAAGCATGATCATATCATTGTTTTCCAAGAAACAGAAATCTGTGGGATTATCAACTGCTGAAGCATAATATGTAGTTGTCGGTAGTTGTTGTGCTCAGATCCTTTGCATGAAACAGCAATTAAATAATTTTGGCCTAAACTTTGTTGATATCCTTATAAGATGTGATAACACTAGTGCCATAAGTTTGACCAAGAATCCAGTTATATATTCTAGAAAAAAACATATAGGAATTAGGCATCACTTTATTACAGATCATGTTCGAAATCATAACACATGCTTAGAATTTGTGCCTACTGAAAATCAATTAGTAGACACCTTTACTAAACCTCTTCCAGAAGATAGATTTAATAAATTAAGAAGAGAACTAGGTATTTTAAATCCACATGCTTAAGTAGCAATTAATGGAATATGCAAATGTTGAGATGTACATATCTCAATTTTATGCTCACGTATTTAAATTAAAATTTCAAGTCACTTCGAAGCCTTCAAAACACCCCTTCGGACCCTTTGATAATCGACCAAGATGCCTCCAAAAAATGATCATGCCTCCAAAATAAATTTTAGACCCTCCAAAAACCATATATACCATTTCGTAGCCTCCAATGGGCTATGTTACCTTTGAAGCAAAGCTTCAAAGTCACCAAAACTAAACAAGACCATTGCCTCTGAAGATCGCATTTACTCATTTTAGATCCTCTGAAAACATTTTGGATCTTCCAAAAACATTTTTTGGAGAAACTAAAACCTTGAAAATCCTATTTACATACTCCAAGACCTCTAAAAATCTAAAACCTTTTCTCTTTTTGCATCTAAAAACACATCCTTTCAGAGAAACCCCTCAACTTCCCACTGGATTCAAACTCCTTAGTTCGAGCAATTCTTCCATCAAATCTTTCCCATGAATTTTTAAATCCCCACTTTTTCTATTGTAATGGTAAGAACAAAAACAACTGATTTAAGCACCAGAAGGAAGGAAAGTAATGAAGCTTTAGAGATAAATATCTCCAAAAGAGTAAGGCGTGAGGATGACACTTTTGAGGTAATTTTCCTTAATAGAGAAGATGCTGACTCTAGATATCTTGAAAAGTATGAAAGTAAGCAAATTGTCAGGGGTAGAGCATTTAATTTTGAGGTATTCAGAGAAAGGGGAATGAACTTGGAAGTATATGAGTAGTTTCAATTCCAAGGTTGGGCTGATTTTCTGAGTTGTAAAGAGCCATGCTATCCTAGATTGGTGAAGGCTCTATATAGTAATCTGAACTCAAGTACTCAGAAATCATGGATAAGAGAGATTGAGATAAACCTATCCCCTGATAACTTGAGAAGAATCCTCAACCTCCCTAAAATTGAAGTAGAACATGTTGAGTGGCCATCAAGCAGAGTGAGATTATTCTCAAACCTGGCAGGAGTTGAAATAGATACAAAGGAAAATTACTTAGATGCCAGTCGTCTGAGCCTGGATTACAAATTGGCATGCACAATGGTGATAAATAATATATAATAGGAGCACACATTCAATTTCAGAGAAAGATGCAAAAGTGCTATGGGCTTTGAAAAACAAAAAAAAAAAAAAAAACCTTGCACAAATCATAGTATATCATCTATATCTAGTGAAATCTATGATAAGATTTCTACTTCCATATGGGATGATCTTCATAAGAACTCTCAAAGATGTAGGAGTAAATCTGACCAGAGAAAAGAAAGAAGAGTCTAAGGACTTAGACATAGTTGATGAAAGAACCTTAAAAATAATGGGTTTTAAGAGGGCATTACAAGGCTGGATCAGTGAAAAACTAAAAAGAACTGATCAATTGAAGAGATCCATACTCGAGCAAGAAGAAGAAGAAATAGAAAGAACAGCAAGAGAAGAGAATATGGAATAAGAAAGGACAGAGACTCCAAGGGAAGAAGAAAGACATGTCAGAATAGAGGGGTCAAAAGAAATTTTTAGAAGAGAAAATGAAGCAATGGCAACAGCCACCCCATTTTACACTACCATCAGATCTCAATCACCCATTAGACACACTCATCAACCATCTACACCAACCACTTCATTAGTCTCTACTACACAACCCAGCCCACTCAACCTAGAAGATAGACTGACACATATTGAACACTTTTTGTCTACTCTAGCTCTTTAAATGAACAAAATGGATCATAGACTTAACAATGTCATTTAATTCATGATCCTGAGAACTAATAAGATTGATTAATGATTTGACTTTCTACAATCTCTAGCAGTCATTCAGAAGTCAAACTTATCACCCTCATTTCTCTCCACCACCAACTCATTTTTCTCCTCCTCCACCTCATTTCTCCTCACCTACACATCACTTCCCTCCATTGAGAATCAACCAACTCTTCCATAACAATGATGTCTTCCCCTACACAGTCTCATCATCCATCATCTCCAACAATTCTAGAGGTTGCTCAACCTATGAGTCAACCTACTGACATCACTTCTTCTCCTCCTTCATTACAACAACCATTAGTTCCAACTCCATATATTCCCACCACTCAATCTTTTTCAACTTGCCAAAGGATTATGTTTCCAATCCTCACAAAGCTATTGTTAGATATGAAAAGTATCCCATCATAATACCAGTTCCTGAATGGTACTTTCTTCCCAAAGGTCCATATGATGATCTGGGCTTTACTGAAGAGGATCTTTTTTTGTCATGAGAACTCTTTCCTAAACGAATTGAACAAATTACTCCAAAATGTAACTCACCCTCAATTTGTCCAAAATGGAAAAGAACTCTAACTCCTTGACAATCTCCTCCAAAAGTAACTTTTGATAATCTAACATTATTACTCATATCTCAATCCAATCAGAATGATATATTCTGAGTATAGGAGTAAGTTAGAAATCAACTTAGAAATTGCTCAGATGTTTCTCTCACAATCCATCATTCTTTATCCTCAAGAATATCCATTCTCAGAACTTGAGGATCCTAACATCTTGCATAGGATTCAACTTCTTCTAAATCCTCCATTGACTCCCAAGGGCCACAAAATTTAAATTTTTGATAGAGAGTCAATTCTTCAAACATATTCTGAGAAAGTTCTTCAGTTACTCCCAACTTGAAAGAAACCTAGAACTAAATTTTCATCTCCCTCAAGTCCTCATCAACTCTTTCTTATCACTGAGGAAGAATTCTCATTCTACAACTTTGCCAATCTAGATGAATAGCTAACAATCTTCCTTTTCCATATCCTCAGCTATCTGATCCTTCTCTCTAATATAGGATATGTTAGATCAAGTCTCAACTAACCCTTTTACCAAAACCCAAATCTTCACCACCACCTTCTACCAAAGCCAAAACTAGAAAACCTCCTGCAATCCTGAAACCAAAACCATCATCTTCAACACTTTCATGCAGCCATCCTCCTCCAAACCTAAGAGAAAGCCAAGGATTCCACCTCCAAAGGAACATAAAAGGCTCCTCTCTCCAGAATAACCATGTACCATTAAGAATACATAGCCCGAATGAATGCCAATACAAAGGCCCTCTTAAAAGGGACTCTGTAGCTTTTTCTAAGTTGCTAGGTCCATAATTTAGAGAACGTATTGATTTCATTTATGTCTCTGATTGTGGACTAATAACATTTACCCATGAACCTCCTTTAGCAATCCTAAAAGATCCAATTTTCATTCCACCTCCTCCACCAAAAAGACCCAAGTCATCTCCCAAACCTCCTAAGCCCTCTTCTACCCCATCATAGAGATTCCTTTTCTAATATCTATAAAAGAAAACCCAAATCATCCTGTTGATTCTACTATCTCAGCATTTTTTGCTCTCTAATGTATATTTTTTGTAATATGTTCTTTTTGTAAGGAATTTTGTATGTATGAAACTTTGATTAGGTCTTGTATCTAAAAATTTTGGTCAATGACAGGTTATGTATGTATACATTATGGTCATGACAGACTATGCATATTCAAGTTGTTTCTTTCCAGCTTTTTTATTATGATAAAAAGGGGGAGAAAATGTACTTAATGTATGAAATTATAAAAAAATTAATATGATGTACTGAATGTATGAAATTTTTTTTTTGCACCCATTCAGGGGGAGCTACACTGAATTAATAGAATTTCATTGAAACTTATGCAATCAAGTTGCTTTAAGTCTAGATAAATTTTGAAAGCTATATCACTCAGTGTTTTGTCATTATCAAAAAGGGGGAGAATGTTGAACATACACTCTTAAAATATCTTGATTTTGATGATGAACATTCTTAACCAACTATGTTTTGATAATGAGCAAAGACATAAGTGAAACATTAAGGTAATAACAATTCATTCTCAAGCATTTTGCAAAACTACTTTCTAATACTTAACTTGAGAATAATCTTTATGATGATCAAACGAGGAAACCAAGTAAATGCTAAAGAAATCAAAGTAGATAAATCACAAATATACTTAAAAGAAGAAAACATAAATTTTAAAGTTTCAAAGAAGCTTCGGAATCAGCTTTGGGTTTAAAAGTTCAACTTTGGAGTTGCTCAGAGAACTTCGGAGACAAAGGGAAAATTCTTCGAAGTCACAAAATCATATCCTTCAAAGCTGCTTAAGTACTTCAAAGACAAGGAAAGAACCCTTCAGAGCCAATGAAGCATTTCAAAAATAGAAAGAAATTCCCTTGGAGTCAACAAATGCTTTTCGGAGACATTGGAAAACTTCAGAGACAATGGAACAACCTCTTGGGATCACAAAGTCATAGAGAGAAAACACATCGGAGCCACTAAAGCACTTAAGAGACAGATGATATTACTTTGGAGTCATGAGCTCAGATACATCGAAGTTAGTTAATGCACTTGGAGACTCACCATTATGAGCTTCGGAGTTAAGTCACTTACTTTGGAGTAAATCAAGTTGCTTCAGAGTTACGAACTCAAAGTCTTTAGACATAGTTAAAGTACTTTGGATCACGAGCTTACAAGCTTCGGGATTAAACCAAAACTTTGGAGTCAACAAGGCATTTTAGAGACAATAAAAGATAGCTTTTGGAGTTTAGAGTTAGTTTTTTGGAGTCATGGAACAATTGCTTCGAAGACAATGATGAGAGCTTTCGGAGTTTACAGAACACCTTTTGGAGAATACGTTGGAGTCAGAGAAAATGAACTTCAGAGTAAGCATCAACACATTTGACATGAGTTACTCCTGTTGCACCACTTCGGAGCATCTGAAACACTTCTTCAGTGCATCCGAAGTAATGGTGACTTGTGTGAGCTGTGTAGAAAATTCATACCACTTAAACTTTAGAAGATCAGATGTTAGTTCATAGACTCCAAAACAGCGTTGAAAGTACAATGACTATAAATTCTAACATTTCTTAGCATTTAATGATTCTCGCTTACCACAGCAGAGAAAGTCAGAGATCTTAATATAAAATAAGTTAAATGAGATTGAAAAAGATAATGGTTTTATGCTGAAAAATAAGAGAGAGCATTTACTAAGTCTTTAAGGCTTTTTCTTTTACGATTTCTACTCCATTATAGTTCATTTAGAAAAGCATTCAAAGTCATTCATTCATTTAGAATCCTACTACTTTTATTGTCATATTATTTGTGTTTACTACTTCCAAACTTCGTACAAAATCAGCCTAGTAGAGGCATTAATATTTGTACACATTTATTTTTGCATATCTATGCAAGTTTGAGAACTTGCCTTTGTATACTAAAAGCAAGTAGGGTACTTGCTTAGTATTTTGTACAAGTTAATTAGTGAGCTTAGAAACCAATAGGTGTATTTGTTTAATCAAACGATTGCTGATTAAAGAAGGTGTTAGTGGAACCTAATTTTAGCAGAGAAGGCTAACTCAAAGAAGTGGAGTAGGAACCCAAGTGAAGGGCCAAACCACTATAAAAATAGCAATCCAAGTGCATTGAGTTATTAGTTATTTCCTTAGTTTTGCACTTTGATTATCATCTGGCCAAAACTTTGACTAGTTATTCCCCCCCCTCCCCCCCCCCCTCCTCTTGAGTCACCATTTAAACGGGACTAACAAATAGAAAGATTAGTATCATCTTGTAGCGAATTATTTTGCCTTTCAGAAATTGCCTTTAACCTATCCAATATTTCTATTGAAATTTTAAAGGTTAAGATGTGTTTACAGATGGTGGGGTAGAGAGCATGAAATAAGGCATTCGCAGCCTTGACATTGTCTTGCCGAGCTCTCTCTTCATCCTCACATATGCCAATAAAAATAATTTTCCATAACTGAAGTTCATTGGCCATAAGATATAATACCAATCTCCTCTTCAATTGAGTAAAGCTCATTCCATCAAAGTATGGAAGTTGGGAGGTAGAGTATCCTTCTAAGAACATAGAGGATGATACATTGGGTTAGCCAAATGGATCACTACAATTGATTTTGTAGCCCACTCTGATACCACTTGTTGGGTCTCGTAGGTTAACTAAACCCAAGAGGGGAGGAGAGAATTGGGTTTATAAAAATTTATTTAACTCCTTATTGGATTAATTTCCCTCGTTGTCATGCTTGTGTGTAATGCAATATGAAATAAATAATTAAATAATAAAGTGCAAAAACAATCGCATAGAAACAACACAAACAAACAACACGATTTTATATAGTAGTTTGGGCAACCTCCCTTCTCTACTCTTCCAAGAGCACACTTTCCTTGTGCCTTGGGTTCCACTAACATGTGTTGGATTTCCATGACCTTACTAACAAACTCATACACTGGTTTTCCCACGCTAAGCACAAACTTACTGGTTTTCAAGATCACCATCAACTTATACAATGATGATTTTTCCGAGCTCACCACCAACTCGCTAGTTTCTAAGCTCACTAGCAAACTTATAAAATGATGGTTTTTCAAGCTTACCACCAACTCATTAGTTTCCAAGCTCACCAGCAAACTTATACAATGATAGTTTTCTCGAGCTCACCACCAGCTCAACAACCTGGTTTCCTAAGCTAACTAGAAAGTCTACCTTAACGGGTATTGTGTGTATAAGGAAATGCCTCTATCTAGGCATATGAGTACACACAGTTAAAGCATAAATATAAATGATGAATCAGTAAGCACTTTATAGTGAATTCGAACTCCCTTGAAGTAGAGTATTGATGTTGACTTGAAGCTCTTTGATCTTGATAGCGCCTTGTAGTGAATACACTTGAAAGTTAATGCTTTCTTTTTAGGGTTGGAAGGTTTGTAAAAGATTTAATCTCTTTGGAGCACTCCTTCAACCTCTAAAATGTTCCAACTCATCTCCTTAAATAGCTCTCTCAAAAACTTTACTATTGGAGAAGGATGGGTTCCATAGAATGCAAAAGCGGAGGTAGGTGAGAGGTAGGTGAGCAATATTGAATGTAGGAGATGATTCTAAATTTTTCCTATTGAAATGCATTACTTGTGATTAGTTCTAAACTTCTAAAATGTGTACAACCTCATTCTTGATAAAGAAAAAGATGATAGCTCAAAAATGGAAAGCTTTTGTAGAGCATTAAATCTCCAAATTGTTTGGAAACAATATTTTTTTACTGTAGCATGCTACTATAGCAACGTTACTATAGCACTCGTGGAGATGGTGCTTTGTCCAAAGTTAAATTTTGGATTAATCTATTTGCCCAAAGTTTGTCCAAAAGTTACTATGACATTTCGCTGTAGATATTTATTATAGTAAATCACTATAGCACTTGTGAATATGGCTTTGTCTGAAGTTAAATTTTGGACAAATTGAACATTGGGCTTTGTCCGAAAATCATTGTAGTTGGCACTGTAGTAGTTACCATAGCAATCATTGTAGCAAATACTCTACCGCTTCATATTTATCTAAAGCTAGTTTCGAACAAATTCTTCTTGCTCCGCATTTGTCTGACCTTGTCCAAAAGTTACTATAGTGATTACTATAGCAGATATTGTAGCACTTTGTATTTGTTTGAAGTTAGTTTTGGATGAATTTTTCTTCCTCTGCATTTGTCCAAAGTCATTCTTCTTCTTCCATTGTAAATCTTAGTATAATTATTCACATAAAATTTGCGTAAGTTGTAAAGCATGGATAAGCAATTTGAATCATGATTTTGTGTTTATAAACTTATTTAAACACATATTCTTTTTCATTCAAAAAGATATCACTTTGAGGCACATTAGCATATAATTCAAGGTATTATGAAATGATAAAGAAATTTGAAAACAGTATGGATCAAGACAATTTATCCTTTCTCTAAAACATCTAGTCTTATATCAAGATGTGTATATGCCTACATAAATGATATCCCAATAAAGTGCATATGTTGCAATCATATCTTTTTACATTTCAAGCTTTCTATACTAGAAGCATCATTAGTATAAATCAAGTCTTTTGCAAGTTTTGTTGACATCAAAATCATACAAACAAAACCTAACACAAATGAGGCTAACTCAGAGAATGGAGTAGGTACTGTGTTAGGCCAAACCACTATAAAAATACCATTGTCCTCTACTACATATTTTGTTTTCCATTCCTTCAACACTTTCACTTTTACCTTGGCCAAAAATTTGTAAAGGCTCAATTCACCCCCTTTCTTGAGCCTTCATTTGAATGGGACCAACAATTGGTATTAGAGCGGGCTTCAATAGTTACTCTTGATAACCGGATATTTTTAAATTGCTTGAAGTGATCCTTATAGCCAATACATTCCACAACATCATAACTGAAGGATAGTCAACCACTAGACCCCCATTTTTTTATGGCACCAATTAAGGGTACTGGAAAATGTGCATGTAAAATTTTTTGATAGCCATTGACTACAAGTTATGGCAAATCATCAAAGATGGCAAGACTATAACAAATAAAAAAGATAAATATACTGCTCAAGACATTGTACTAGTTGAAAAAGATGCTAAAGCTACAAATAGCCTCTACTCTGCATTATTACCTTCTCAGTTTGAAAGATTTCTGTGTGCAATTCTATAAAAAAAAATTGGGACAAGCTGAAAGTCGCACATGAAGGTACTAACCAAGTCAAAGAGACCAAAATTAATATACTTGTGCAAGAATATGAAGCCTTCCACATGCATGACAATGAAACCATATAAACATGTTTGGAAGATTCCAAAAGATCACCAATGAGTTGAAAGGTCTTGGAGAAAAATATGAAGAATCTAAAATGTTGAAAAGATCTTGAGATCTTTGCCAAGACAATGGATGTCAAAGGTCATAGCAATCCAGGAGGCTAGAGACTTGAAAAAAATGAAGTAGAACTTATGGGTTCCCTCATAACCCATGAAGTCCTTATGAAGCAGAAAGCTCTAGAATAACCAAACGAAAAAAGAAACATCATCATAAGAGCTGAATCAAATAATGAATCCCAAAGTGAAGCTTTAAAAAGTGGAGCTGAAAACAATGATGACATGGCAATGCTGAGTAGAAGATTTAAAACCATGTTCAAGAAGAAGATTGGAAGTAATTCAAGAAATTTTAGAAACAAGGATAGAAGAAAAGATGTCCCCACCTATTATAACTGTGTCAAACCTAGCCATATGAGATATGACTGCGAAGAGCCTGACAAGAAGCAAGGAAAGCAACAATAAAAAGATATAACAATTACAATGATAAGAGGAATAGCAACAGCAACAACAACAAGAAGAAGAACTTCAACAACAAGAAGAAGGCGCATGCAACATGGGAGATGATCAAAAACAAGATGGATTGAAAGTGCTAGTGACAATGAGGATGAAAATGAAAGTAAAATTCAGCAAATTGTCAACAACAAAAGGAGATTAGGAAGACTATCACACTGGAATCAGCTTCATATCCATCCATGAAGATAAGTAATTTTTGAATCTAAATCTCCTAGTTTTATAGGGGAATTAGAAAGTCTATATACTAATTTCAAAGCTTTGAAAGCAAAATATATAGAGACTAAAAAGAAGCTATTTAAAATGACTAATGAATGCTCCAAATTGAAAGATGAAAATATTTTGCTCAAGTGTAAATTATCTACCATCAGTGAACTTGAGCAAGTCAAGGAAAAAAACAATGCCCTAAGAAAGACCTTAGCCTCCACCTTATTTAGAATGAAACCAAAGAATAAAGGTGGTCAGCAACATAAGAAATAAACTTATAGCTCTGAAAGAAAATAAAGGACTAAATAGACCATGGTTTAGATTCCTAAAATAATTGTAGATGCAGTAAATGATATTCAGTCTCCAAACATTAGAGTAGTGGCATCCAAGATGCAATAGGTACCAAAATTTGCTGCCACTAACCCCCCTTGGACCCATTCACAAATGGGTCCCAAAATTTAAAGCTATTAGGATTATTATATAATTTTGATGACAATAAAACTTATCTTAAGACTTGATTTATGCTTGTGATACTTTTAAATTAGAATGCTTAAAATATAGGCAAATATGCTTGAAATATGCGTGCTTTGTTGGAATATCATTTGTACAAGCATATTAGACACCTTAATAAAAACTTTCTTAATCCATATTGTTTTCAACTTTACTTATCATTTCATAATGCCTTGGATCATATGCTAATGTGTCTCAAAGATATATCTTTTTTAATGAAAATAAATGTGTGCTTAAATAATTTTACTCATGATAAAATTTATTTTGGGGTAGCAATATTTAATACATTTTCATGCACTTATGAGTTATGGATTGGATGATATTAAACATGCATGATTAGAGTGTAAATTTCATAAAATTATGGTGTATATGCATGAAATGCTAGGTGCACTGCAAGAGCACCAAATCCAACCCTAATAACTACTCCATCATCTCCCCTTCCAACCCTTATTCGAGCCTCCAATTGTAGCAACCCACGCCCATACTTGCTACCCCCTTTCCACACCCCATTTTCGTGAAATTTTGCCCAAGAAAATTATGTTACTTCATGCAAATCATCATCCCCAACATAAGAGCACCATTTCTCACTTGATTTGGACGTGGATTGGTGGAGAAATTTGTTTCTTGTCCCCTACTACTGTTTGTATGTGGATTGAAGAAATCAAGTTGATCTTACAATTTCGTAGAGAAAGACAATGCCCAAACATGTGGTAAGCTTCATTCCTTAAATCAATTTTTATTTTCCTTGTTAGGGTTGGATATACCGTTTGGAGGGGCTATAAATCAGGGTGTTTCCATTGATTAAATGGTGATTTCATAGGGAAGATAAATTACATGTTAATCATGTGATTTGGGAGAGGTTTTTGGGCATGGAATCCACCTAAATTGTTGTCCATGAAGTGGACAGCAACCTAGTGGGCATTGGAGGATGCCTTGGACGTGAATGAGCTGTGGAAAATGTTTATACAAATTATGGATTCAATTAACCTGTTTATGATGTTAATTCAGTATTGGTTTCATTGTAAATGAGATGAACATAGTTGGAATTGCATAAATCATGAGACAAGTTGCTGAAATTTTGAGTGCATATGACCTATTTGTTGAAATGCTTCAATGTGAAGTTGTTTGAATGTGTAAGGGATGTTTGGGATTAGTTTGGGTGGATTTGTGCTTAGTTGGATTGTTATTAAAGTCACTTACATACTAATCATATTGAATATTGTTTATATAATGGCGATAATCCATGAGGTTGATGATATGTTTCTGAATTTTATGATCTAATGCATGCACACAAGATGTTTGTTGAAATGCCTATATGAGAAGTGCAACACAATTAAAGGGTGATGTTGCAACCCTAAATACTCATTCCAAAAATAAGGTGTTTATTGCAAAAAAAGTATGCCCAAGGAGTGGATGAAAAATGGGCAACAATAGTAATATATTGGGAGGTTGAATAGCACTTGAATTGCACATGAATTGCATCTCAATTTTGGACAATAATATAGGCAGTTTTGGGACATCTTAGAATGATGTTTAATTGGCATGAAAGAGTAGGTGAAAAGTGAGAAGAAGTATCTAGATGTATACATTTGGAATCTCATAAATTTCCATGTAGATTGGAGCTTAAAGACCCTTTGTATAGTAACTTGAAGGAGTTCCATAAATTTGAATTTTCCTATCATTGCAATCCATATTAAAATTTACTTGGTTAAGCCTATCATTGTAGGAAGTTAACCACTATACTTTAAGTTAATTGTAGGTTATAAATTTTGGAATGCATAAGTAGAGAAATGGCATTGTCTAATGCAAATGGGATTGTGTATCAATAAGAAACTTCATGTTAAAGGGTTGTTTTGTATTTCCTAAGTTTCCCCATTTGTGGAAATGGCCTAAATGAAGCATAAAGATGATCATTTACTCTAAGTAAGATGGAGAAACCACTAGAAGTGGGATTTGGGGGATAACTCCCAAAGTGTTGTTATATGAGATTGCAATTTGGGAGCATTGATACATTCTTATTAGTATAAGGAGTGTATAATTGGGCAATGACATGAGAATAAATGGTAAAGAGGGGATTAGTTGGTTTCATCTATGCTATGAATTGAATAGAATCACCATTTGAATCATATGTGGTTGAATGCTACTGCATGCTATGTTTGTAGGCTAACTTGAGAAATTGATTGGAAGCCGAGTGTGACACTTGAGGATTTGGATATTGATCTTCTTTAAGGTAAGTAGGTTTCTTCTTGAATCATGTTTGAATGATTTAGAACTAGCATATGGGCACCGTGATTTAAATAGTTTGTTCATTACACTATGAATTATAATTTCATATGTTTATCTTGTGATTTGATTTCATCCACATGTTTATGAATCATGGTTGTTATTCATGCAAATGGATTATTTTTAGAAATGACTTTGAATATGAATGAGTTGTGAATTATGGCATTGGCATCGCATGTGGATGCGAACATATGTATATACATGTTATATTGCTTGTAGGTGGCTATGATTATGTATTATGCCCCTGGTGGCTATGATTTTGTTATATGCCTATGGTGGCTTGATTATATTGATATTGTATGCTCGTGGTGGCTATGATTTTATTATATGACCATGGTGGCTTGATTATATTGATCTTGTTATATGCTCATGGTGGCTTGATTATATTGATATTATGTGCCCATGGTGGCTATGATTATATGTTATACCTATAGGTGGCTTGGATGTTGATATGCCTATAGGTGGCATTGCCTGTAGGTGGCTTGGATGTTGATATGCCCATAGGTGGCCTTGATTATATTATATGCTCATGGTGGCTATGTTATTGATTACCTTAATGGCTTATGACTATGATATAATTATTCAACTGCATGTGTGGCATGATTGCATTAACATGATTTGAGTTAAGTTACATTTTTATCATGCTTCATTGATTTCTTTGCATTTCCTACTTATCGAGTTTTCCCAAACTCATGCTATTTTTCTTTTATGTTTTTAAATGCTACATAGGATGGAGAAGCCCAACCAAGGGTTGGTGTTTATGAAGGGAACTAGATGTGTCCATGTTTGAGTAGATGTGGAGGGTGTAGGACATTGACTTTATTTTATTATTCTTAATTTGTGGATATGATTTAATAATGGATTTTTTTGGCATGATTTGTATGAGATTATGATTCAGATTTGTAGTACATCTTGAAGGCCAACATTTTGATACATGTGGCGTGTATGGAGCATACTTTTTGTTTAATTAGTTTATTGTCTATCTTTTGGATTGTTTATACGATTCTGGGAACCATAGATGCTTTGTGATTGCATGTACTGGTTTGGGACCCCTTATATTTCAAGTCTCTACCAGACTTTTGGTAGAATTCTTGTTTGGAATATAAGGAAGTAGCACCCTGAAAATTGGGGTGTTACAATATGCCCATTCGATATGACAATACCAGTGCGATAAATTTGACTAAGAATCCTGTTATGCATTCTAGATCTAAGCTCTATAGAGATCAGACATAATTTTATTAGAAATCATGTCTAGAATCACAATGCCTTTAGAATTTGTACCAATTGAAAAATAGTTAGCAGACATCTTGACTAAACCACTCCTAGAGGATAGATTTTGTATGATTAGAAGAGAATTAGGAGTGATGATCTATGTGCATAATGCTTATTTTCTTAGTCATCACATTATGAATTTGTTTATTTGATTTGAATGCCTATTCTTTCTATTTCATAATGGTTTATCTACATGTCTTGAGATGTTGAGCTTTACTTAGAATACTTCAAACTTAGTTTTAGGACTCACTTTTGGACATTATCAAACTTCATTTCATAATATTCAACTTCTGTCCGAAATCCTATTTCCAGACATAGCCATCTATATCTGAAATTATAATTTCAGATTGAGCCAAGATCCTTTTTCTGTCCGAAATACCCAGTCCTATTACTTATCTTTCTAAAGCACCTAAACCTTCATTTTTGAGGCAAAGTCTCATTTTTCTGTTCAAATTAAACATTCTTCATCGAAATGCTTATCTCTTAACCATATTTAGCAAATATTTATTCCAAATCCTCTTAAGAATATGCTAGAACCTTGTGAGACCCTCTAAAAACTACCTTACTATCACAGTCGTGCCTATTAATTCATCCTCATTAATACACTACTTAGGCAAGAGTGAAAAAAGAGAGAACTCAGTCTGTGCAATAAAGATCACAAGCAAAGAAAGAAAAAATGAGAAATGAGTAGAGGAAAATTCCTTGAGGCAAAGAATCTTAGCGAAGTTATTGAGATACTTTGGATTGGAGATAGTTCTTCTGTTGGATTTGTTGGAGTTCGTAATGTTTTTGAAGATGAAGCTAAGAAGTTTAAATGGATATTTATAAGAAATATTACATTCTTTGGAGTTTTTGAGAACCATCTTTATGTGAGTCCAAAGGCCCTACTTCTAACTTTACCATCTTTAGAGGCCGGAGACTAGGATGGAGAAGCCACACTAGCGGCAACCCCTTCTCCCCCATCCAAAACTTGGGCTCCTCTGATGTGACCTTCCCAAATATAATGGACACATGCTTATGCATAATTCCAAACTTTTTGAAGGATCATAATCAGGCTCCACCTCAATCTCTCTATCCCACCTTTTCTTTCATCCATCCCATTCCTACTGCACACTTCACTTTTAGATTAGAACTCTATTTGTACTAAAATAGATTTGAATGTATCTCTATTTGTAACTCTATTAGTACTAAAATAAAATAAAATATTTTTTATGTTAATTCTAAGTATTTCAACTTGATGCTCATTCTGTCTTGTGTATGCTTTCTTCCTATGTGCCCTTTTGATAATGATAAAAAGGGGGAGATAGTAATTGTATGATGGAGAAAATATCTATATGTGTTAACAAAAAGAGGGAGATAGTAGCTATCTGATGAAAAAATGGTAGAAATTGTATGATTAATTAATGGGAAATAGTAGTTGTATGATTAACTAAAAATGAACAAATCTGTACTTTTGATAAAGTTAGAATTGAATGCACACCCAGGGGGAGCACTTAGAACATTTACAATTAGAAATATATGTTGTAAGGGGGAGCTATGTATGTTTTGTTATGAATGAATTATTTCTGTTTAGTTCCCATATGCATTTATGTTTTATCTTTTTGAAAGGTAATTCACTCAGATGTTTTATCATCATCAAAAAGGGGGAGATTATTGAACCAAAACTATTTTACTTGTATTGATTTTGATAATAAATATGTGTAGACAACTAAGTTTTGATGATGAGCAAAAGTACATGAGTTAACATTTTAGCTACTAATTAATATTTCCCAAGCATGCAGTAATGAATAATATGTTAGAAAAATAACATAAATGGACAGTGCATACAAGACCATATCAGAGACAAGATCCACAAGTTTATAAAAAAGAAAATGTAAATGCTTAAAGAACATGTCGTAGACAAGCTTCAAAGTCACTTTGGATAGGCTCAAATCATTGTCGAAGCAAATTAAATGGATGCCCAAGGTCGGACAGAAACAAGGCTTCAAAAGGAGAAAAGGAACTAAATTTTGGACTCAAGCAAGTTTGGATACTACAAAAGCAAGTTCAGACACTGTGTGACCAATCTAGACAAAGAACCAAGTTTGGACAATACTAAATAAGAAGCCAAGACGCTGGAAATTCAAAGCCAAATTCGGATACTGCAAAGTTAAGTTCGGACATAGCAGAGCTATGTTTGGACACAATTGAACTTGTTTTTGAACATAGCAGAACCAAGTTTGCATACTATTGAAGAGAGAAGCTAAGATGCCAGAAATCCATGTCTGAAAATCACAAGTTCCAAGCATTGGACTTGTCATTACAAAAGTAATTCTGTCTAAAATTTAACTCCGGGCATTGCCAGCTCACTCTCAGGCATTGCTAGAATTTAGTTAAGTAGCCAAAATAATTCACATGTCTTCTAAGTCTAAAATCTTAACTTTGAATATAGTGATTCGCTTTTGGACATAGCAGAAAGAAGTCAGTCAGAAATCTTAACTTCGGACACAACTATTCATTTCAAACATTTCCAAGTGCCTTTAGACACAACGACCCCATGAAAATACTTCAATGATTAGAAAATCTTCACAATTCGCTCACATTTAATGAACATCATCTTCTCCAATGGAAAGATTTGAATCTTAGTTTAAAAGGAACAAAGAGAGGTTGTTCCAAACAGTTAGCAAGCAAGAAAATTTTTGAAAAAAATAAAAGAGCATTTACTCAGCTTTAAAGTTTTCTTCCAACTCCATAGTGCAAAAAGCAATCTATATTCAATGCTCAATCTTTACAATAACTTGAGGGAGTCTAATATACATTTATTGATCTACATTTATTTCTTATTCACTTTAATTCAATTCTAAATCAACCCGTGTAAGAGACATTTTTATTGTAAAACATTCTCTATGTGAGATGACAAGCAAGGATCTTGTATAAGTTTGTTGGTGAGCTTGGAAACCAACATGTATAAGTTTGTTGGTGAGCTTGGAAACCAATAAGTATAATTTTGTTGGTGAGCTTGAAAACCAACATGTATAAGTTTGTTTGTGAATTTAGAAACCAACATGTATAAGTTGTTGGTGAGCTTGTAAAACCATAGGTGTTTAGTAGAACCTAAGTGCAACAATACTAACTTAGAGAGAGGAGAAGGTGCTGTGTTGTGGGCCAAACCTCTATAAAAATACCTATGTAATTATGCTATGTGATTCACTCTTTATTTGTTTTAGCACTTGATTTTTAATTTTGTAAGAAATTTTTATAAGCTTAATTCACCTCCCTACTCTTGAGCTACCTTAGATTGGGACCAACATTAGTTGCTGTGAAGGAGAAGCGCGTTGCATGCGAGGTGGAGAAGTGCACCATTGGCAAGGGAGAAGTATGTTGCTGATAGCGAAAAAAATAGTGGGATGTTGTCGCTATTGCCACTCACATATCAAGGCAAGTGGGGCAAATGCTAGGTGAAATGGCTAGAGGGAGGTCTTGCAAGGAGAGGCATGCATTTTTTTCTCTCTATATTCTTTTGTACATGTTGTAAACTGGATAAATATGGATATGCTTAACTTTTGGAAGAAATTCTCTTTCTATAGTTTGGATGTTTGATGATATGTATTATGAGATGGAAAATTTGGATCGTTAGAGAGAAATGGGGCTATACAACTAAGGGTTTTGGAATGATAAGCTAATTAAGTTGCCTGCTTTTCTTTTTGTATGCTAGAGAGTATTTTGCTAGAATAAGACAAATTTATTAGGTTGGATGATATTTTGCACACTATAGAATATTTTGTGGAGCAATACTCTTTTATGCGGTTTGGGCTTGAGTGGTAATTTTACGGGACCCCACTAACATTTTGGATTTTTCCATATGTGTATCCTTACTCTTGTTTCTTTTCTTTTCTTTTCTTTTGATTTCTCTTCTTTTCTTTTCTTTTATTACTTTTTTTTGCATGTGTGTGTGTGTCGGGGGGAGGTTGTTCCCTAGTTGTTTTAATGAAATGAAGTAAGTTTCCTTGGTTGGGCAATGACTTTTTTTGTAGATTTTCCTATGGTTTCTGTAGAGATATGAATACACATTTAGGTGGATTTTGGTTAATAGTTTAGATAAGAAGACTTAGATTGAAGGGGTTTTTTTCTCTCATTTGTTTTTTTTTTTTTTTTTTGAAGACTGTGAACTAGGAATGAAGGTTAAAACTTTGGTTTATGAGGCCTATGTGTTGGTCCCATTAATAGGTAGCCCAAGAGGGGAGAGGTGAATTGATCTATTAAAATTATGGCTAAAAAAAATTTAAGTGTTGAAAAGAATGGAAGTCAAATCAAGTAACACAAGACACTAGAAATTTTATAGTGGTTCAACCCAACTCAGTACCTACTCTACTCTCTAAGTCAGCCTTCTTTACCACACTCAGGTTCCACTAACACAAGTTGGTCTTCAATGAGAGTACTAATAAACTCATACACTAATTTTCTTCAGCTCACTAGAAACTCTTGTTGGTTTCCAAGCTCACCAATGAACTTATACAAAGGTTGGTTTCCAAGATCACTAACAAACTTATACAAATGTTGGTTTCCAAGATCACCAAAAAACTTCTACTAACAGCGAATCTCTCTACATCCTTAGGTGGATAAAATGTAAGAGAATTGTACAAAGATTACCTCTTAGCATTGTACGCTAATAGAAAGTAGATGAAATAGATGTTCAATGAAAAGCAATGGATATCAATGCTCCAAAAATAGAATAACGGTAAAGCTTGAAAGCAGATTGCCTTTGAGCACAGTGGAGATTGAATATCTTGGAAAACTTTTTCTTTTGAAAGTAAATGCTCATTTTTGCTCTTTCCCCTATTTGTCTTTTATTTTCTTTCCTTATCTTCTTTCTTCTTTTTCTCTACACTACTTTTATACTATCTTTGAATTCTAGCCATTGGTGATAGATGACTTCCATTAAATGCTGAAGACTATTTTGATTATGTTTCATTGAGAAAGGGTGTCTTCTAATAAGTTCTTATCAGCTAAAATGTTTGCAGCACCTTTTTAATTTCTTTCCTTCTAAGGAAAGGAGAAAGGTTTTGTTGGAGGAACACAACTTCTCAAAATAGAATCACTAATAGAGAGGAGGGTGCTTCATTTAAATTTCATTCTCTCTTTAGTTGATTCATTTTGTTTGAAGTAAGTAGCTTCAATTTGAATGAGAGTTCATCTGAAAGTCTCAGCCAATTTTGTCTGAAGAAAGTGGCTTCTGATTGCATGAGAGTTTGTACAAAGATTTATGCCAGTATTTATCCGAAACACTTCAGTTTGCCCCAAATTAATTTTGGACAGAGTGACTCTGAATGAAAAGAAATGTCATGGATGGAATCTCATCTTCATCTAGAGTTACTATAGTGCTCTTGCTTTATCCAAAGTTAATTTTGGACAAAGCAAGGCTTCATGAAGTGTAAAGGCATTCAACTAGATTCCAACTTCTTCCAAAATCTAATTCGACTTCATCCATTATAAAAGTTTTGAATAACCAAGGTGAGGTCAGCATTGGTCCCCATCTACGGTACCTCAAGAGGTGGGGTGAATTGACCATTTTAAATTTTGGCCAATTATAAAATCAAAGTGCTAAAAAGAATAAGGAATCAATCATATAGCACAAAGCACATAGGTATTTTTATAGAGGTTTGGCCCACAACACAGTACCTACTCCTTTCTCTGAGTCAGCCTTGTTGCAATCAAGTTCCACTAAACACCTGTTTGTTTTACAAGCTCACCAACAACTTGCACACATTGGTTTTCAAGCTCATCAATAAACTTTTACAACTATTTGTTTTCAAAGCTCACCAATAACTTATACATGTTGGTTTTTAAAGCTCACCAACAAACTTATACATGTTGGTTTCCAAAGCTTACCAACAAACTTATACACGTTAGTTTTCAAAGCTCACCAATAAACTTATACACATTAGTTTCCAAAGTTCACCAACAAACTTATACAAGATCAGCAAGCCCCTTGCTTAATATCCCAATCAATGAAAGATGTACAAAAAGAAATGCCTCTTACACAGACTGAGTTTATACACAATTAAATGTAGTAGAAATAAATGTATTATAATAAATACAAAGTAATAGATTCCCTTAAGCTTTTGCAAAGAATGTTCTTTGAATGCAGATTAGCATTTTTGTGCAGTGGAGTATGGAAGAAAACTTTAATGTTTGAGATTAAATGTTCTTGTTGGCTTCTCAAATTCTCTAACTTGTGTGTCACTTGGAATGACCTTTCTTTACTCCTTTTATAATCTGGGTTCAAATTCTACCAATTGGAGAGGATGACGTTCATTAAATGTGAGTGACATGACATGATTTTCTATCCATTGTAGCTTTCTCTCACAAGTTCTCATGTCTGATGTCTATTCAACCATGTAAGAGTTCAGTTTCCATGTCCAAAATTAAGATCTCAGACTTGCTTGAGTTGTTCAGCTTGAAACAGACCACTTGGATATGTCCAAAAATGAATCGCCATGTTCGAAAATGAATAGCCATGTCTGAAGTTAATATTTCAAACTTGGACTGGTGCTCAGCTTACAACAGACTTCATTAACCTATGTCCAAAAATGTATCGCCATGTCCAAAAATGAATAGCCATGTCCGAAGTTAATATTTCAGACTTGAACTGGCTCGAGTTGCACTTGGTTGCACAACTTGATCCTGGCTATATCTGGAAGTGAGTTGGCTACGTTCGAAGTTAATATTTTTGACATGCTTATTCAACAATAGTGATGTCTAGGATTTAGCACTTAGGATTTTTGGACTTGGACTTCTTAACACACTTGGTTGTTCTCTTCAATCTTTAATAATTTTTGAGTCTAGATTCTATATCCAAGAATGACTTTGCATTTGTAGCATCTTGGCTTCTTATTCAACAATATCAGAACTGGTTCTATATCCGAGATTGGTCACACGGTGTCTAAACTTGCTTCTTCAATGTCCAACTCTTTGCTTAAGTCCACAACTTAGATTGTTTTCTCCATTTTGAAGCCTTATTTTTTTTTTTTTTTTTGAGTTTGGGCCCTTGTATAAATTACTTTGGCAGTGCTTTAAGAAATATTAGGAAGTTATTTCACACATTGTTCTTCAAATTTTTAGTATCATTCTTTCTCATTTGAGCATTTACGTTTTCTTCCTCACAAGCTAGTGGATCTTGTCTCTGATTTATTCTTGTATGCGCTGTCCACTTATATTATTTTTTTGATACATTTGTTTATTACTGCACACTTGGAAAATATTTATCAGTAGCTTACACTTTCTCTCATGTTATTTTTCTCATCATCAAAACTTAGCTAGTTAAATATGTTCATCATCAAAATCAAGCCAAGTAAAGAGGTTTTGTTCAACAATTAGTTCATCCAAAGTCTTGTTGTGCTTTTGCAATTTGGCTTCAACTTTTAACTTTTGTCCAAACTTGGTTTTGTTTAAGAAAAACTTTTGCATCAATTGAGATTTCGTCCATAGTGCCTTTTGAAGCGTATCTAATACTAGACATGTCCTTTGACTGGAGAGTAGCTTTGAATGCCTAGATTAGATGATTAAATCATGCTTAGACTCTTTGAAATGCTTAGATGTTTTTGATTTTAAATTTATTTTATGGCTTCTAAAATCTTTTAAAGTTTTAGTGTCATTCTTTCTCTGAGCATTTACGTTTTCTTCCTGTGTAGTGGATCTTATCTCTAAAATCATCTTGTATGCACTGTTCACTTACTTGAAGTTATTTTCCTAAACATATTTTTTATCTATTGCTAGAACACTAAGGAATATAACTATCAGTACCTTGAGTGTTTACTCATATGTTTTTGCTCATCATCAGAACTTGGCTATTTACCACATTCATCACTAAAATCAAACCAGCCTAGGAGATTTGGTTCAACATTCTCTCCCTTTTTTATGATGATAAAATATTTGAGTGAAATACATTTCAGAGAGGATAAATCACATATTTCAAAAAATAATACATGAGAACTAGGATTGTAAACAGAGATATTCTAATAGAAATGTATTCATAGCTCCCCCTGACTTAGTGCACTAATAACTATAAGTATTCTAGTTATTTCTCCCCTTTTTTCATCATAATCTAAAAGGCATACCAGTTGGGAGACACAGGGACCATAGATAAGGCGGCAATAATAAAGAACAAATCCATAACAAGGGCAATATTCAAACATTAGATAAAAACATTTAATGAACTATTGAATGTTCAGCAAAAAGGTGTATTCCATTGATGAATTAAGGGAAGAATTCAATGTTTGATCAAAAGCATCAATGAATACAAAATAGAATCAAAATAAAAACCTTGCAGCAGATCATTTGTGCTTGGCCTTCATGAAGACAATCTTATAATCTATAAGCTTGCTTCTAGCTCGATAATCAGGATTCAACAATTGTGGATAAGGAGGTAGTTTGCCTTGGGCAGTTGCTTGAGTGTTGGCAGCCATTCTACTTCTATGAAGACCATAACTCATGGGGATGGGATTAAGATGTTTATAAACAAGTGGAGGGTCAGAAGTTTTTGACTTGGAAGATTTAGGAGCAGGTGTAGATATAGTGGATGATTTGGTTTTGGAGCAAGGAGTTTTGGTTTTGGAGACTAGAACTTTGAATCTAGAGGAAAGAGGTTTGGATGAAGGGAGAGAAAAAAGTTTGGACTTAGAAGAAGGAGGAAAACCGGAGGGAGGAAGTGTTGGAGTGGATGATGAGGTGATAGGAAGACTAGGAGTGGAGGAAGAAGGTGCTAGAGTGGAGGATTTAGCATAGGGATTTGTAGACTTTGGTACAATGACCCTAAGTCTTTCTCTATAGCCTAGATGTGTGAGTTCTAAATAAGGAGGAGGTAAATCTTTTAGAGTTGCTAGCCAGTTTTCATATGTATGTTCATTATACATTTCTTCTATAAGATAGTGAAAGTTTAGATTTAAAGTATCTTTTATAGGGATGAAGTTTTATGGTGGCTATCTTGGAAGTTTTACTTTAGCGAAAGGGTCAAATTGGATTGTATCAAGTGGAGTAGATGGAGAAGGTGGCTTGAAGTTGATTAAAAAATTGTTGACAAATCCAGCAATGTTTGGAAATTTTGGCTTGAATGTTTGGAAAATGACTTCTGTATTTTAGTAATGTTGACCTTTATAAATTCTGGATCATCGAAATGTGGAAAAGGAAGATCCAGATGACTAAAAGGCGCATTTTAGGTTGTTAGCTCAAAGTTGCAAGTTCATTTATTCTTTTTGTGTTTCATCTCTTATTATGTTAATCTTATTTTCTTAGAAAACTTTCTAGGAGGAGGAAGAGAAAGATTTGAAGAAGTTCTAGATGGAATTACTGACATGGGTGGCATTATGTAAGATTTGGGTGACTAGGAGTGGAAGCGCTTTGGGATGACACTGGTTTAAGGGGATGGAACAAGTGGTTGAGAAACTAGTGCAAGGGGAATGGAAGATTGATTAGTTAAAGATGGAGGAGCATTTGATGGTTTTTGAGGAGGAGGAGGAGGGGGTGTTGTTTGATTAGAAGGAAGAGATGGTTGTAGAGTTTGAATAAGAGTGAAGGTTATAGCTTAAGTAGAAGGTTGTTAGAAGCAACTTGAGAAGCACCTTGTGGAGAGTGAGAGTGTTTATTAGATGTGGACTTTAGAGAGTGAAGGAGTTTGGTGATTGGAATTTCTGACTCAGAAATGGATGATACTGAATCAGATGAGGATGAAGATGATGAAGAATTGGAAGTGCAAGTAGATGAAGAGGACTAAGGAGAAGTTCAAGGTGATTTTTTTTTGGAAGAATAGCAACAAGTGAAGAGGTTGCAAGTAGAGAAGCATGAGATGTGAATGAGGAGAAAGAGGAGCAGGTGAGGAATGATGAGATGGAGAATGATGAAAATGGTGTGAATGATGAGGAGATGAGTGATGAGAATGTGGAGATCTCAGGGGTGAGGAATGTTTGAGATCATGGGCAAGTGATAATGGGGAATTGGATGGCTAGGTTGCTTGTGGTTGGGCTCTAAAGTAATCAACTAGAGAGATTAATCTATCTATTTTGTGGTTCAGAGAAAGGATGGAATCTTCAATTATGGAGAGCCTATCCTCAATGCTTTGAGGAATGCAATGAGAGGCTCTAGCTATAGAGGTACTACTGTTGTCTCTATTGTTGCTATTGTTTCTTCTTCTCTTACCGATTCTTCTTCTCTCATAATATGATTCACATTTTTTGCTTCTTCTTCTCTTCTTTCTATTTCCCTTTCTACAATAGAGATTTCTTCTTCTCTAGTTATTTCTGTTGTTTCTGCAGGTTCTTGATTTTCCATTGTAAAGGCTTCCATTCTTATTTCTTCTTCTATAGAGAAATCATCTTGTCTCAATTCTTGTATCATTGCAACCACTTCTTCTTTAGAGATAAATTCTCTTCTTATTCCATTACTTTGTGCAGAAGGAGTGATATCTTCTAATCTTCTAATCTCGTCTGCCACAAATGAGGGACTCTCTTCTGCTTGTGGGGGGGGCGCG
>JAYJMB010007490.1:28927-52580 GCA_036873735.1 Pouteria campechiana
ACAATTATGGGATAGCTTCTTGTTCTCCCCCCCCCCCCCCCCCTAGATATTTTTAGCCTTGTTTCTTTTTCTCCTTCTTCTCTTGGCCTCTTTGGTTGTCTAGGTGTTCTTGGCTTTTCAGTGATTGTTCCATCTAAGGCTATGGATATTCTCATTCTATTCAGTGTTACAATATCGATCATGTAATTTCTTGAATTCATCTGGTGCCTCATATGAACAGTCTATCTCTGCTTCTTTAATAGTTTAGTCATTACAACTCCATAAGGCAGAGGAAATCTTGTGGAGGACTTGAACTGATATAAATGGTCAAACATAATCGTAGCCAAATCCATCTTCTTCTTAAACTTCAAACTCTAGGGAATTCTTAAATCTCTTTTTGATATGTTGTCTCTTACTTTGACTTTTGGATAGATATTATTATTCAGTATGTTGTGGGCTGACTTCATATTTACATCTAGAAGTTTTAGTTGCAGGCTATTGACTTTATCTCCAATTTCTATGCCTGCTAGCTCAGTGAATAACTGACTTTTGAATTTGGGGTAAATGATTGTTTATTTTTCAATCATTAGAAGGTTCAGACATTCTCTGATGCTTTTAGGAGACTGGTTAATCTCTTTATCTCCTTATAGTTGCAATAGAGTATTTTCACCATTCTATCATAATATTTATCTTTACAACTCATGAACTCTTTCCATCCTTGAAAGCTTAACCATTCACAGACTTCTAACTTCATTTTATTTTCTCAAAGGTTTTAAAATCAAAGGCTCTCCCCTTTATTACTTTCTTCTCATCATATATTTCTATGAATTGATGGTAACTTTGTTCATTGTCATTAAAACTTACCTCTAGAAGTCTACTGCCGCCCATTCTCCTAATCTGAGATGACCTCGCATCATCTGCTTCTTCTCTGTCTCTTCTTTTTCTTGACTTAGCTGCTACTACTGTTGCAACTAGCACTATTGTTTCAATTGAATCCACAATAATCAGAAATTTAGGGTTTTGAAGGGGATTCGAGTAAAATGGGATCAGGAAATCTTTGCAGCAGAGGAATGTGTGGAAATGGAATTATGACGATTAGAAGCTGAGAGAGAGAGAGAGGAGTAGCGGGGAATTTGAAGCTCCTTGTTCTGAATGGGGTTTCTATCACTAGAGATGGAATGAATATTTTGTTCAAAACTAGGTTCAAAAGAGATTTTATTGCCTCCAAGGCTTTTTGGGTGAAGGAATAGTTTTTTTGAACAAAGATGGGAATTTCGGACGAAAGATGTTATCGTGGCTTTGTCCAATATTAAATTTTGGACGATATGGGATCTAATTCCATCTTAAAAAAATGAAGAGCTTATCTTATTTGAAAGCTTGCTAGTGTGCCTAAAACTTATCTTAATTTTGATAACTATGAAATTTGATCAATAAAATTATTATTGCATATTTTGGTGATTAATTTAATTGCATTTAATGCAAACATTATAAATAAAATGTTTAAAGATGAAGAATTGAAATCATGTAGTTGAAAGCATTTCAGATAGATGAAATAATGTATAGTTCATGCACAAAAATCTAATATGCTATGCTTCCTATCGTTGTTATATGCATTGAGTAAACACTTTTTATGGATCATATATTGCTCCATGTGGTTCTCAAGCACCTCTATACTTACAGGATTATTCTTTGTTTTAGTACCAATTTGGAGATGGGTTTAGGTGAATTAATGGCAGCATACTTTAATACCCATAATTTCTTTGGTGCCACTAAATTAATATTGGGAGATTGTATAACATTTAGCATGTCTGCAATATTCTTAGAAACCCAAATCAGATTCTATTGGGCTGATGTTTTCTTCTAGAATGATTTTTGTTTTTCTTTAGTCGTTGTCCACCTTTCTTCTTTAATTTTATTTTCAACAAGGTGGAGTTCAAGGTTCTTCTAAGAGCATTATTTTCAATCTTAACCGGCTCAAGTTCATTGATAGCATATTACTTATTCTTGAGCTTAATATTCTTTTCTTTTAATCTAGAGCACTCATTGGTTATTTTATGCAACTTCTTTTTCATCTCCTTATATTTGGCTTTTAGAACCTTAAAATCATCATATAAATCTTCTAAAATTTCAAATTAGGAGGTTCTGTTTCAGAGAATACCTCATCATTGTGAATAACCATGAACCCCTTTAATATTAATCATCCCTCTAGTAATTAATCACACAATCAACAAAAATAATTTTTATAGTGGTTCGAGTAAACACTCTACTCCACTCTTCCAAGAACACTTTTCTCTTAATGTGTTGGGTTCCACTATTCTCAATATCAGAAATGCAATAGTGCTCCCAGCACTCTTCTAGATTCTAGCTCTAGGGGGTGTATTCACAGTGGTTCCAACATTCTTCTAAATTCCAGATATAGGAGGCTTGAATAAATAGCTTTTATCTGCACTCAGACAATCACAACTCTTCTTAAGTCTGGTCTCAACCACTAGCTCAAGGAATTTACAAAGAATGAATATCAGAAGTTTATGCACAAGTATTTCTCAATGAGCATAGGGGAAGGTTTCTGAAAATTGAATGCAGAAGTAAATGATCTTCCCAAAGTTGGTTGAGACCATTCAAAGAAAGTTGAGAAAGGTTTGAATGCAAGGTACTTGACTCTTGAAGGATTGCAAAAGATTTAGCTAGATTAGTAACTGCTCTCAAGAAGATTTTGAATAATTTTCTCAATACTTGGTTGCATCCTCCAACTCCAACAATGCTTCATTTATAGCTGCTTTGAATTCTAGTCGTTGGTGGTAGGTGACCTCCATTAATAACAGAAGATCATTCTGATTGGTGTAATTTGAATTGTCTATCTTTTGCTTAATCCTCATATGTTGAAATGCCTGCAGCATCGACCTTAAAGAAGATGATTTCTGGTTTCTTAATAAACACTGGTCGAGGTTTTGATATAATGGATGACTTTTTATCAATATAGAATGAGCATTATTAATGCTGAGCAAAGAACAACGATTCGTCCTAACCATTGCTCATCTTTTACTTATAACAGATGAAGTATCTGTTCAGCTATTCATAAGATAAAGTTCCTTCATCTTCTAATTTGTCTTTCGTAAGTAGCTGACGAATCAACTTTTCCTGTGCTTTGTCTTGTGGTTTGTTTATTGAACTATAGAAGCACAGATATCTTATTTCTTCAGCGCTTCATTTATTAAGTTGTCTATTGTAAGTAATAGATGGAGTGTTAGAGCGTAGATGGATTTCTTTTATTGCTTTATCTGATGGGTTGCCGGTTATAAGTGACAGACTAAGCTTTAAGGTGTAGACAAATTTCTTTCACGGCTTTGTCTATTGGGTTGTTTATTGAGTTTAGCTTTGAACAGACAAAACTCTGTTGCTCCACTAGATGAACTTATTTGCTATACCATACAATCATTAGTTCTTTTGCTTTGTCTATTGATAACAAACAATCATTGGCTCACTTATGATGAACGAAGTCTTGGCTCTGCCACATGATCCTTTCATTTGCTTCACTGGAAGATCTTCACTCCTTTGTTTGTTTTCATTAGACGACCATTAGCTTAATTGTGGATTGCTTGTGATTAGTAAAGTTTGTTGTATGCATACTTCTTTGCATCCATCAAATATAATCTTCCACTTTGATAGATGAATGGAGACAGCCGACTCCTTTTCATTTGTGTTTTGTCTATTAGTGATGCTTCATCTTTTACTTCTTTATTCGCCCAAGCCTTGCCGTCATAGAATATATTTTCTGTGCTCATTTTTCTTAAGACCTGCAACTTGATTCTACATACTAAAATCTTGACAACAATTATTAGTACATAATCTTTAATCAAGTTTTGTTTGTCATCAAAATGATGAATTTATATCAACAGGTTGGATACATTACATTGTCTAAGGTTACCAATGGGACCTTGAGGTCTTTGTAACAAATTGTAATACTTGGTACTCTAATGTAGTGATGTACTTCCAAGGGAAGCTATTCATCATTGAAGAAGATGATGTCAGGACTCATGATCTACTAGATAGGCCACTACCTCTGGCATGATCTCTTTAAAAATGTGCACCTCATTCATCATCTGAGTAAATGCTTCTTTATGCATTGTTTATATGCATAGTAACTCCCAAATTAATATTTGAGCAGGTAGAGAATTGAGTTGAGAGGCGACATCATAAGCTGATCTTTTTCCTTCTTTTCAACATTAGGAACAACATTTCTAATAATGTCCCTCCTATAAACCGGGCCATTTGGGTTGATGTTCCCTATTTTTGAACATACAAGATATTGCCATGGGACTTCATAGGGTTATAAATGACCAACTTCCTTTTTTACAAAACTACCTATTCCTTGCTTGATGCAAAATGTTAAGAGATTTGAGGGTTAAGAGTACGACCTCTAGGTGACTTTGCCTTCCTATAGCTTTTGATGTCATGTATATTTGTTTGAAGCAGTTCCTTGTAATGTGATAGTGCCATTTGAATCTTCTTGAAAAGCTATCATGTTTTCTTGCAGTTCCTTGACCATATGTTCTATTGATGTAGATATTTCTTCTTTAGAGATGAGATTGATGGACTCCACTAAAGTGTTACATCTTATTGCTTCAGGGTAGGTAGGGGATTATTAATGATGTTTTTAGGAGGTGAATCTTGCACTACTTTTATTTTCCCTTCATCAATGAGGTCTGTAATGGCATGTTTGTGGGTGAAGCACCATTCAGTGGAGTGTCCCCTTCCTTGGTGATCGGTGCAAAATTCACTTTCCCTATAACTCTTTGGAAGTGGATTTGGAGGTGGGCTTGGTTGTAGAGGGTTCAAGAGGCTTCTTTGTATTAGCAGATTCAACACCTCTGTGTAGGATAATGATAGAGGTGTGAATACTCTTGGGGCTTTGTTAATTCTGGATGTGGATTCCACCCTTGCTTTGCTCTTAGCAATGATTGTACTGATGGTGTTTACATTCATACTTTTTGACTTAGTTGGGTTTCCAGTCTTTACTTCCACTTTTTGTCTATTCATGCCCCCTTGATGGGGCATGGTGCAATGATGCCTTGTCTAATCCCTACCTCAACTTGGTCTCCTGCTTAAAAGAGCTAAGTAAAGTTGACATAAGGGTGGGATATGAAATATCCTAAAATACTTGGATGCTCTGAGTTAATGATGAATGAAATCTGCTCACTTAGAGGGAGGGGAGAGTTCATTTTTTCTACTAGGGCCCTCCATATGGCCACATAATCTAAGAATGTTTTATTATTCTTCTATTTCAATGCTTCAAGATCAACCCTTTTAAGCATCATATTGCACTTGTAAGAGAACCAGTCCATGACCCTGTAGTCCAATAAGGTGTACCATTCCAAGGCATCATTTTTTAGGCTATGCAAAAATAGCCTAATCATGATTTCTTTGCTCTTCACCTAAGGTACAAGATTCCGCAAAAAGTGATTAAATGTGCTCTTGAACATGAGTCCCCTTCATACATTGGCAATAGGGATATTTCTAACTTGTTCGACAAATTTATATTTGGGAAAGGATAAAGATCTTCTATTTTGGTGGAGGGTAACCTCTCCCCTTGATGTTGTCGTACCCATTCCTCAATTTCTTTGAATTGGTTTTGGAGTTGCTGCTGTGAATGCTCCAACTTACTAAACATGAGATATAATCTAAATTTTGATGATTAACAAAATCATAACAAAATATACATAAAAAATATATCAAGATTTATGAAATGTACAAATGCAGAAAAGTGTAATTGCAGGCCATAGCCGATTAGCTTAGTCGCCCACACCTACCACTTGTGTCGCAACTGTGTGCAACTATCACTTGTGCTATTCTAGCAAGGCATAAAGTCACTTGATGATCGTAGCTGATACCACAGTTGTTTGCCACTACTACCTATGACCGCAACCAAAGCAAGGGCGCCCTTAACCTATGCCTGCCACATTGAAGAAAGAATCACTTAGCTGATACCTCAGCTACTTACCCATATCACCTGCCAACTATAGTTGATTACCTACAGCTGCCTATGATGCACTTACCAATTGCAAAGGTGAAAAAAATGAATGTTGAAGTGCATTAAATACACCCCAACTACTTCCAACGGTTGAATCTCTAAAAGATCTATAGGAGTAAAGTTGGGACATTCAAAAAGGATTGTTGAGCCTTAATCTTCATATATCTTTGCAACTCAAAACCAAAGCTTTTGACCTTCATTGTTTCATTCAAGGCTTTCATCAATAACACGAAGGAAAGATTATATATATAAAGCAAGATTACAAAGACTTGTTGGCCCCATGTTATGGCTTAAGTATACAAAGTAAACATAAGCGAATTAAATACACCACAATATCAATCACAAAAAGAATTAAGAACACAAAACCTATAGTGCTTCAACACTCCCTACCTACTCCACTCTCCTAGTCAAAATCCTAGACTTAGGTTCCACTAATCAACTTAATCCCAAAGTTACAAGTGTTAAAGTTTCTCTGTTCTCTGGATTTACACTTCTAGGTGGTTATATATTTGAATCACTTACATATCCTGTAATGATTCAAACTATCTCTTGGTTTACAACCCAAACCAAGGTATAATTAATACAAAAAATACACCAATAAGATGAAGCTTACAACCAATCTGACACACAGGTGACTTCGGTACTTTAGCGAGCTTCATAGTCTTTAATCCAATTTTGTGTACCTGCAAAACAAAGGTTAGTAATTGTTGTAGATCTTGATTACTTGATTTATGCTTGTTCACACATCAAGATCTCACTTTCTAGCACTTAGTTTTTCTTCAACCACTCTACCATTAAATAGTCTAGCAATTGTTGGGAGATAATCTCTCAAAGAGGTTAAAGAAACTGTCAAATAGGCTTAAAGTCCGGAATTGCATAACTGCCAATAATAGTAGAAAAATCGTTGACATTTTTCTCAAAACTGTCGATATTTTTGTTGATATAAATGCATGTTTTGATGACAAACAAAACTTGATTAAATATTATGCACTAATAGTTGTTTCTAAGATTTTAGTATGCAAAATCAAGTTGCATATCTTAAGAAAAATGAGCACAGAAAACATATTATATTGTGATAAGGCTTGGGTAAATAAAGAAGCAAAAGACAAAGTATAACTTATACACAAAACATGACTGAATTGGATTCAGTTGTTTCCTTTCATCCATCAAAGAAGAAGATTATATTTGATGGATGCAAAGAACTGTGCATACAATAGACTTCATTCGTCTATCACAAGCAAGCCACAGTTAAGCTAAAGGTCATATGATGTGAATAGACAAAGGAGAAAAGATCTTCCAGTGGAGTAATGAAAGGATCATGTATCAGAGCAAAGACTTCGTCTATTATAAGTGAGCAAATGATCGTCTATTGTCAACAGATAAAGCGAAGAAGTAAGGATCGTATAGCAGAAGCAAAACTTCGTCCATCACAAATAAGCCAATGATTGTCTACTATTAATAGACAAAGAAGAGAAATGAGAACTATACAGTAGAGCAAAAAGTTCATCTAGTAGAGCAACAAAGTTCCATTTGTTCAAAGATAAACTCAGCAAATAATCCAACAGATGAAGCCATGAAGAAAATTCATCTGCACATTGAAGTTTAGTCTGTTACCCATCAAACGAAGTAGTGAAGGAAGTTAGTTTGTGCTCCAATACTCTGTCTGTTACTTATATCAAACAACTCAATAGATGAAAAACTGAAGAAACAAGATATTCATGCTTCTACAGTTCAACAAACAAAGCAATGGAAAGGATGATTCATCTGCCAGCAATGAAAAGAGAGGTTTGTCTACTACTTACAAAAGACAAATAACAAGATGAAGAAACTTTATCTTAGGAATAGCTAGACAGATACTTCATTTGTCATAAGTAAAAGACAAGTAATGATCAGGATGAATTGTTGGTCTTTGCTCGGCATTAATAACATTCTTTCCATATTGATGAAAAAGTCAATCATTGCAGCAAACCTCGATTAGAGCTTATTAAGAAACCAGAAATCATATTCTCCAAGGACGGCGCTATAGGCATTTCAACATATAAGGATTAAGCAGAAGTTAGAGAATTCAAAATACACCAATCAGAATATCTTCTATCATTAATGGAGCTCACCTACCACCAACGACTAGAATTCAAAGTAGCTATAAATGAAATATTGTTGGAGCACGAGGAACTAACCAAGCATTGAGAAAATCATTCATAATCCTCTTGAGAGCATTTATAGATCTGAGCTAAACCTTTTGCAATCCTTCAAGAGTCAAGAGCCTTGCATTCAAACCTTCCTCAACTTTCTTTAAAGGCTCTCAATTACTTTTGAGAAGATTATTTACTTTTGCATTCAATTTTCAGAAACTTTTTCCTGTGCTTACTGAGAAATTCTTGTGCTTAAACTTCTAATATTCATTCCTTATAAAATTCCTTAAGCTAGTAGTTAAGACTAGACTCAAGAAGAGCTATAACTATCTAAGTACAGACAAGAGCTATTTATTCGCCACCTAGAGTTGGAATCTAAAAGAGTGCTGGGAGCACTGTGAATATACCCCTAGAGCTAAAATCTAGAAGATTGCTGAGAGCATTGTTTATGCCCCTTAGAGCTGTAATCTAGAAGAGTGCTAAGAGCACTATTGTATTTCTGCTATTGGGAATAGTGGAACCCACTAAAAGAAAAGTGTTCTTGGAAGAGTGGAGTAGAGTGTTTACTCGAACCACTATAAAAATCATTATATCTTATTTATTTTGTGCATTTGTTGATTGAGTGAATGATTGCCAGAGGGAAGAATAATCTTAAAGGGGTTGAGAAATAATTTTTAAGTACCCAATTCACCCCTCCCCTCTTAGGTTTTTACCTAACTTTTAGGGCCAATGGTTTTTACTACACAAGGATATCCGTCGAGGTTCAACTTCACCAAATTAGTCCCTAACTGCTAATCAATTAAGGTTAAAACATCACCAGATTCAAATCCATTAAGGTTCAGATATAAAATCATTAATGTCTTGACAAAAAACGTCAACGAATTTCCCAATCTATTGAGCATTCCATCTTTCAACCTATTTACATCAATCCATTACATGTCATTAATCCATTCCAAATCAATCCATTCCACAATCAAGCAAACTATTCAATGAACCTTTGAATTCCCACTTCGGAATTCAATTAACAATCTTTCCTTCAACTTGTCACTTGCAATAAAGACTTATCAATCCTCATGTTGGATCAAAACATTTTATAACAAACCCTGCAAGTGTTAGTTTAGTAATAATATCTTTTCAACTCACATACCAAACACATCAAATACCAAGCAACATCAAGTCAACCAGGTCTGTTCATCATCCAAATAGGAAACAAGATTCAAAAAAGACTTCCTCAACACTCTCAAAGAAACACCATCAAGTGTAATTTCCTTCTATTTCCATTTGTGTATTCCTTAAATTGGTATTGGAGACCAAACTCAAAAACAAAAAGACTAATTATTGGAGTATGTCTCATAATCAACTCATTGATTTGTTTATACCCCTAAGAGCTGAAATCTAGAAGAGTGCAAGAGGCTAGAGTTAGAATCTAGAAGAGTGTAGAGGCAGTAATTATACCCCCTTGAGCTATAATCAAAAAGAGTGCAAAGGCACTAATTATGCCCCCTTGAGCTAGAATCAAGAAGAGTACAATGGAACTGGATTGTATTAGTTGATGAACTACTAGAACCCAAGACACTAAGGAGAGTTCTTAGAAAAGTAGAGTAGGGAAGTTTTCCCGAACCTTATATATCACGTCCATTGTTTGTGGTTGGATTATTTGCTTCTTCTTTACCTTTATACATTCCACTAGCAAAACATTTAAAATGAGGAAATTTAATTAACTAGGGTTCAAGCATGTTGAGTCATGCCAAAGGGACCAAAGCTCCTTCATTTCTTGTAACTCATTCCTAGAGGTTGCACTTCTTCAAGCTTCAAGATGTATCTCTTTTGCTGCATAAGATCTGGATTTTGAATCCCTTGGATGGACTGTTATTGAGGGTTTAATGTTCTTATTCTAACCCTCACCTCATTTTGCATAGGAACAAGACTTTGAGAAACACCTTGTGCTGAACTTGAAGCTAAAAGGAGTTTTAGCATCATCTCTTCCATCTTACTAGGGATGGGCCTTCTGGTTATCCTTTTTGAACCATGCCCTCCTCCAGATTTTGTGAAGTAGCTTTCATTTGCTCTAGTCTGTTAGAGCGAGATATGGTGAGGATGGAACTCCTGGAGCTTTGGCTTTGTGGTGCTCTTTTGGTAGCTATTTCTCTACTTTATTTGGAACACAAAGAAGAGACCTTTAGTAAGGCTATTTTAGTGTAACTCAAAGAGCACTAATCTGGATTTTGTTCTTCTCAAATTACAACTAATTTGACTTGGTTTAGAACTATGCATATCTGGTCCTTCGTTTTGCTTAACCACAACTAATTGGTATTTGAACTCCCAACTCTATCAAATGTGCAACGCAACTTATGAACAAATTTATTAAAAAAAGGGTTAGTGTAAGGCCTCACCTTGGGGCTTATGCATTTTACCATCACCCTATCATTTTTCCATTTCCAAGAAAAATAACTTGCCAAAATTTTGGTAAAGTCTATCCTAAAATATAAGCATTTATACCTATGCATACATTTATCATATCCAACCATAATGTTAATAATCATAAAATAATAGTATTACCCACAAAACTCATACCCATACCCACAACTACCTGCCCAAAATTGAAACTATATCATGATGGAAATATACATCACTAAGATCATATAGATCTTATACAATATTATCAATAATTCATATGACTGCCAATACATTTCTCTTTTACATCATTTGAAATCTTTTAAATACAAACACATTATGAAATTACAATCACAAATTTTTAAACCACAAACAAAAGGTCTTCAAATCCTACCTCTCAACTCCAATTCATAATTGGAATTCTTTACTTGACTTGCTATCTAAAAATTAAAATAAGAAGGCGTGAGTCTAGGAAAACTCAATAAGTAAGCATTTCGATAAAAATGATGATAAATGAATCATCAATACGCATAATCAAATATAGCATCTCTTCATGTCCATGACATGCTAAAACATCACATTAATTTAATCACACTCATATGTTAATAATCCACAATCCCATATTGTAGGCTCTCACAACCTCATACTAACTCATACTCAAAATCAACATTCATATATTGCCTTATTACTAGGTGTTTACACCCATTTACAATTATTACCATTATACACAAAACATGGGATACTTTCTATCCCTAGCAATCACATGTTCATATCATAAAAGACATACCACTCATTGCAATCCAAGGGATACTCGCTATCCCCAACATTGATGTATTTACAAAGCATAATAAATATCAAGTTTTAACAAAGTATGGGATATCCATATCCCCATCCATGCTTCAATTCAAACAGAAAACGAGCCTACTTACCTCCTGATGAGCCACTTACAGTACTCATGTTCTCAAGCTTGGCTTCCCAAATCCATGCTTAATTGGTCCTATACATAACATATGAATCCCATATATCATTTGTATCATGATTTAATCTACATGATGATTTCTTATCAACAAAATGAAATACCATGACCAAATACCATAACCTAATCCATTTATAAGTTTACATATGCCTCAAGTGCCTGAATACATTCCAACATTAGCCATAAGGCTATTTGACTTAATACCCTTTATAATTATTCATAATCATGCACTTTGTTACATTGGAATATCATCTTGCTTATAGCAAATCAAAAACTACTATCAAATTACTCAATTATATACAGTTTCTCATTAACCCATTTTGTCAAACAACTTGTAGGCATCATTTGTTTACAAATTCTTTAATAACATGGGTTAGGAGATTTTCATTCCCAACCATTCATAATAAACCCATAGCATTGTTAACCTTGAATTTACTTTAAATACATGCTAATCACACTTCTAACTCAATTAAACCATACATAATCAAGTTTTACACAAAACCCTCATGTTTACTATTCATGAGTTACTGGTCACAGCCATAGGCAATGATCAATCCCATTTTATTAAGCTTAAATCATGCCAAATACACTAAAATCAACTAATTAACAATTTTCCCCAACAATTTACATGAATTTATATAATTTCACCCCAAGGATTATTGTTCACAGAAGGGGTTGTTGCGAAACCAAATTTTACAACCCAAATCACACTAAGATCATCACAAAACATGTATTAACTATTCCCCTTCATGAATTTGCATCAAATCATCTTCCAAAATAACCAAAATTATTGTTCACAAGTTGGATTCCAAACCCTAGCAAAAAAAAAAAATATAAAATCGATGGATAAAATGAATTTTACCTTGGTTTCCAAGCATGACGGTCATTTGCACCCACTTCCAACCCAAATCTTTACAAATCAGTCATGGCTTATGACTACTTGAATTCCCATCCAAGAAGACACGCCCAAACAACAAGACATAAGAGTTTCGATCTATAAACTCATTGTTTTTCAAGGAAATTCAAGGATTTACTAGCTTAAATCACCAAAAATTTGAGTTTAAGATGATTAAATTTCATGGATAGGATAGGAAGAAGGAAGGGAGAAGAAAAATGAGAAATTTAGGCCAAATAGAGTATAAATCAGGCCAAACTGACCCGCAACCCGCTGCTGCCAAAGACAATTATACTAAATTGATCATATCTATCTTATACAATATCCAAATGATGTGATTATTGAGGCTTTGGAAAGATAACTTTAAAAGATACAACTTTCATGTTAACCACTTTTTTCAAATCAACCCCCATGTATGTCAACAATTTAAATAAAGTGATAATTTTTGGTATTTTTGTTATTTTTCACCCACGAGGAGCAATTTTGGTGCATTAATCATAATATCCTCATATAATATTAAAATTATGTGATTCTTAATTTATTAGAAATATAATTTCAAGATATATAACTTTTATTTTAAATATTCTTTCTTAATCATCCATCATCTAAGTAAAAAATTGGGCACAAGTGACCCCTTTTTCAAATTTAGCATTTTCTTAACAAACTCTTATGCTCATTTGGTTTTTCTCCATTTATCTTTTATTTTTCTCGTGCATTTTCTCTTGCATTTTAACCATAAATTTTTCATATATTATAACACAAAACTGCACATAAATTTTCTCTAATAACCATAATTTAAATCATGCAATAATAACACATATAATCAACATAGTTCCATTGAATTCCCATGAAATTCATACACATTGGAACCATTCCATTTTACTCCCTTTTTTCATATTTTTCAATAATAATGCCATATAATTTAATTATAAATTAAATAATATAATCATTGCACTTAATTAGCATGACTTTACTAAATTTTCATGCACATCATATACACTAAAAATTATTTCATTTTCAAATAAATTTCACCATAATCAATTAACATAAAGTCCAAATGCATACAGAACATACCAATTAAGTCATTCTCAAATATACTTATTGATTTCATCTACACGCCACTTCATCGTAATTTCAATAATTTCGACTCATGAAAAATTTCAATTTCAATATGTTGCCTACATGAACTCATAATCACAACTTTTTAACAAAAATCCACAATTTAACACAGTAACTCATACTTTAACACCAAAATCCTTAAATTAACACCCCTAGGTGTTACGGTTAACAAGTCAATTTTTTTTCTTTTACAATTTGCTTTTTTTTTAACCTTTATGATTGAGATATTTGGTTTATTAGTTTGAGGTCCTTGGCTTGTTTAGTCAATCAATATGTTTTTGCTGAAATGTGTTCTTGATAAAATGAGTCACTTTGCTCAATATGACAGGATCTATACTAAAGTTTTTTTCATTGTTTCACATGGGCACCTTCATATTCTGTGGAAGTTTTTGATTCGACAAAGTCCTTGTGCATGAATCTATTTTAGAATGACAAGTTTCTGCAAATAGAATTCAGCAATATGGATGTTATGATTCAGTGCATTGTGTTCTAAGAATGTAAATTTGAACAATCTTTGGATGTTATGCAGAGTTTAGAGAGTTCATTTCATGATTCTGTTATAGTGAATAGATTTTCTTTTGTCTCCCCTAAGCTTTAAGCATTCTATCTTTAAATTATAATATATCTTTTGATTTCAGATTCCTCAATGGAGTCACCAAATTAGTAGCACCCTCTTTGGCAGAAAAGGTTACAATGGGCCATTCTATGAGTGGCCTAGAATGGACAGGTAAGTAAACAGATTGCAATCATGCTTTGTTAGTGATGGAATGTGAACGTGCATCTAATAGAGTATAGCTAATCATGGCATGATACATGGGATTGGATCAATGTGACTGAATGGTTATGCTATCTTATGCTTGCAAATGAAATAGAAGATAATGATAATTTTTGAATATCCAGAAGTGAAAAACTTCATGCATGTTCTTAGTATAATGAATAACAGATTGGAGTTGCCACTATTTCAAGTGCAAAGAGGAACCTGACTCTTAACTTAAACTCCCCACTAATCTATACTTACAATTCCTTTTCCATAGGTAATTTGAAAACAAAAAAGGATAATTTGTGATAGACTTTAATGTGAAAGAGATGCTCAAGCTTAGGAAGGATGTTGTGGTAGTTGGAACTAGTTGAATTCCAGCTCTTGGCAAACCTACATGTTGCTAAAATGGACCTTGGTGGAGGAAGAGAAGAGGAGAGCCTTTTTGTAGCAGTTTCTGCAACCCTTTTCTAGAATTTTTACTCATGTTTTAAGAGAGGGAATGCTCCTCTTTTATAATTGTTAGCAACTTAGCTGCTTCTCCAAATTTTGACAAGTATAAGGTGATGAGAAATATTATTAATGGCATTTGTCTTATCAAATAGAATGCTTTTGGGCCTAGCTCATTTGGTGAACTTCAATTATAGTTAGGTGTTGTAAATGAGTGTTGTGACAAATGGGAGTCTAGAATGATATTTTTAACAAGTTTAACAACTACGTTCTTCTCTTTAAGGCCTATTTGGAATTGAGTTGAAAAATCAAAGCCAACCATACTTTATCATCCATCAACTGAGCCCCATTATGATATGGGTGTAATCCATATAAATCACCAAAAAGTCTCCCCACTGCAAAATCAACCTTCCCTTTAGAGGACCAACCACCCAAGCTAACATGGCTCTAATTCTAATATTTCTCATGCTCCTTCCCCTCATTTATCTCTTTCTATGCAAATTATAGTATTGGGCCAACCTAGGGCTACCCCCGCAAGATATTGTTTGTTTCATTCGCAAACCGACTGTGCCTGCACAGTTTTCCAAAACACGTCTTGCGAGTTAGGAGACTACGTGGGGCTTATCACCTAGTGCATCTCACCTAACCTAAGCAATGTGAGATCAATGATATATTTGATACCCCCCTAGAACAGGGCTCACCCAAGGCCACCTCCGTAAGATACTATCTACTCTGGTGGCAGACTAACTATGCTCACACGGTTTTCCAAAATGCATTTTTTTGAGGAGGACTGTGCAAGACTTATCTACCAATGCATGTCACCCAAATGAGATGATGTGAGATAAGAGATATATCTGATGCCCAATATCCTCTATCTAGCTCTGATACTATTGTAGAACAGGGCCCACCCAGGGCCATCCCCGTAAGATATTATCTGCTTTGGTTGCAAACTGACTATGCTCGCATGGTTTTCCAAAATGCGTCTTGCGGATTATGAGACTATGCATCTCACTTGACCTAAGCGATGTGGGATCATCAAAATCTCAGCCCTAGAGACATAAATCTCACCAAAAATAATTATGCGCGTGAATAGAAGTGTGCATGAACATGTTCACTATGAACAGTGCATGAACAGTACCAAATAGTGGGTGAATAGTAATAAACAGTGATGAACGGCCATACTTTGTCGTCCATCAGCTAGGCCCCATAATGATATGGGTATGATCTATATAAACAGCCAAAAAGTCTCCCCACTGCAAAATCAACCTTCCCTTTAGAGAACCAACGACCCAAGCTAACATGGCTCCAATTCTGATATTTCTCATGCTCCTTTCCCTCATTTATCTCTTTCTACGCAAACCAACTCCGAAGAACCTTCCTCCAGGTCCATTTGCATGGCCCATCGTAGGAACTCAACCCAAGTTTCCGAAGAGGCTCCACTTGGAATTCTACGAGCTAGCCAAAACCTATGGCCCCCTCATGCTCATACACTTCGGCGTCGAGCCCTTCATTGTGGGATCCAACCACACTGCAGCGATGGCTATCCTCAAGGACCAGGACCGTATCCTTTCCGGCCGCTTTGCTCCCCAAAGCACCCGCGTCAAGGGTTTCATCGAACACTCCATGGTCTGGAACGACTGCAACGATAACTGGAAGCTTATACGTAGGATATTCCGGACGGAGCTCTTCTCAACAAAGATGCTGAACGCACATGCTCCCGTGAGGGAGGCCAAGGTATCTGACCTCCTTCACTTCCTTCGACGCAAGGATGGCCAGGTTGTCAAGTTCTACGAGATGATCTATGCTGCCGTCTTGAACTTGATTGGCGGAATCGTTTACAGCCAGGATGTTTGTGATTTCGAAGAGAAAGGCGACGACACCCGGGGCCTGAAAGGCTTGATTCGGCTGCTAATGAATATAGCGGCATCACCCAATTTGGCTGATCTCTATCCCATCCTCCGTCGATGGGATGTACAAGGCCTGAGGAAGGCGTCAGCAGAGTGTGTGAAGCACATTAACTACACATGGGCTGGGATTGTGAAGGAGAGGAGGACGAACACGGACCACTCAAAGAACGATTTCTTGCAAATGCTGATCGAATCAGGGTTCAACGATGCCCAGATCGACGCGGTCCTATTGGTTTGTATCTTCTCCATTTCATCATTTTTCTATCATTTTTCTTTCTCCCGTTCGTTTGCTTTTTCCCAGTTTTGTCTTCCGGAGATTTGTGTTTTTGATATTCGTACGACTTCCACACCGAAATCGTGATATAACAAAATCGGCCTACTTTTTGCTAACTTGATATTCACTGGCTGTTTCTTTTGGGATGAAATCACCACCATACCCTTCTTTGCCTCAATCAGCAGCCTATCACGCTCTCATGTTCGTCGCTCTGTTTCCACCTGCCTCTTTCGTTGGTTGTTGCCATCTCCACAAAATGATTTGTTTCGAAGACCTACCTATCTTCTGGATCACGTGTGGTCCAATTCGGATTTCTTACTGCTTGCAGAATATCAATATTCGGGAGCGAACCATTGGATGGACTAGTGAGAAATTAACGAGCCTTCTATCAAGCCCAGCGCAATATTATTAAGGAAGGCCACTCCTAAGTGCTACGCAATCAAACTTTTGTTTCCTCAGTCCAAGCCTTCTAAGCTCGTCATTTAAATGAGCAACAATTTCTGGGCCCACCTTCTGCCACTGTTCAATTAGTGAGGACTCTACCTTAATTTCTCATGCTAAAGGTAACAATTAAAATCTTCAGTCCTCAACCTTTTATTTCATGTTTAACGTGTTTGTCTTCAAAACCATTGTAGTATGAGGCCACCTAGTCAACCACTCTAGTCAACTAATCTTCTTCGGGATTTTTTGCCTGTTGGTCAATAACTATCTCGATGCAGATAAAATTTCCATTTGGAACATCCTTTCATCTCCTCTTCCTTGGCTAGGTTGATGGGCTTTATCGTTCCAATCTTTAGCATTTTGTATTTTCAACGTCTTAGGGAAAGATTGTTCATCCCTAATTATGCTTAATTGATGCCTTGTTTAGGTAAAGATTGTTCATCAGTAATTATTCTTGATTCCTCATTGAGGTTTTGCTGGATTGGGATGATTCGGAGTATTGTTTTGAAGACTTGTTTGGAGGGGTATTAAAACATCCTCATGGCCTTCTGCATGTCCATTTCCTCTTAATCCGGATCCCTGTAAATACTTAGCTTCCAACGAAGGCATAACACGTCATGGGAGTATATGTTTAAAAAGGAAATTGGCAAAATATGGTGAAATGTGATATTAATGACTTTAACTTTAAAGATCAATTTAATATTTCAAACTAGATTAATTTTTTCAATATAAAACATCTAAATGGGCCATAGAAAATAAATACAGTAGAAACTAAATGTTATACTACTAAAATCATTATTTGATTAATTTTTATATGATTAGAAAATTATTTTTATCTTTATAATAAGAGAAAATACAAAAGCCCTAGTTTAGGAAAGTTATAACAACTGTCGGATTTCGTTATTCATTACCAATATTATCTCCAAAACTAGAAAATTAGACTCTTTTCAATTAATTAGGCTAGTTGGCTACGTTGATTGATTGTGGTATTAAATAATTAAAATTAAACATTGCTCTTATAATTAAAACTACTTGGCAAACTTGATAAATAATATACTTCATAGGAAAGGGAGTTTTGAGTCGGTGAGTTGAAGAGGAAAAGAAAATCATTCCTAATCTTTGCATACTCAACCAACTCAAAGAATAAGTTTGGCTGCAACTCACTTTAAAATCTCAAAGAAAACGATAGCCCAACATTCTATTGCATGCTTGCATCCTCCGAAACAACCAACCGACAAAATATATGTACATGAAAAACTAATCCTTAATTTTGTTGGTAGGAGACATTCGGGCCTGGTTCTGACACTACAACGGCTGCAATTGAGTGGGCCATGGTGGAGCTCTTGAAGGACCCTTCCAAAATGATCAAGGTTCAAGAAGAATTGGATATGGTGGTGGGACGGAATAGGCTTGTCAAAGATTCTGATCTTCCTAACTTACCTTACCTTCATGCAGTCATGAAAGAGGCTTTGCGGTTGCATCCACCTGTTACATTTCTAGTGCCTCACCGCGCTCTTAATACTTGCAAGGTCATGAACTACACCATTCCCAAAGATTGCCAAATTGTGATGAACACATACGCGATAGGCAGGGACCCGACAACATGGTCTGAACCATTGTCCTTCAAACCGGAACGCTTCCTAGACTCTGATGTGGATTACCAAGGGAATCACTTCCACTACATTCCATTTGGGTCTGGAAGGCGGATTTGCCCTGGGTTACCACTGGCTTCTCGAGCTGTTAGGCTAATTCTTGCCTCACTCATCCAGGCCTTTGACTGGAGCCTTGCTAATGGCAAGCAACGGAACGAGCCTGACATGACCGACAGGTTCGACATGGCACTCCTGAAGGATGTTCCATTGCTTGTCATCCCCAAAGTAAGAGCTTAATCCTCTTATGCTAAAATTGCTCTCTTTTCTTTTGGAGTTTTTAGATGGTGTACTTTGTTTTGTTTGTCTTCTTCGTATGAGAACTATCTTGTATTTGAAATAGTCATAATAAACTGGTAGACCAATATTAAAAAGAAGTATACAAAAAATAAACTTTTATAATTATTACATTCAATCCCATTCAAGTTCCAAACATATTGGACTTGAAAAGTTTATTTCATTCATGACAAAAATCAAATAAACTAAATTCATTAAATACTCTCTTTTCTGCAACCATCAACAATAACCCTTACTATATAGAGGGACCATCTGTAAAAGGTAATAGGAAACTGAGTACAAAATTTAGGTAGTGGAGAGCCTTTTCCTACATCCTCTCGTTTCATTCATCATATAATATTTTGAATGTAACATAATAAAATGAAAAGATTCAAGAAAGCAGCTAACTACTGTATTTCACACTCTAGATATCTCAATGAATCCCCAACCCTTAGTTCTATAGTGTTTAATCTACACCATTGGATTGCTATCCACTAGAATCTTAAAATCTAACCACAATCTAGATGATTTGACTCTTCTATTGAGTTCAAAATATCTAAAAACTCCAAAATCAATTGGAAATCCCGGAGTCTAGAAATAGTACACCAACATATGATCATCTATGCACTTCGTCTCGTTCCAGCAAGTCATGTGCCAAGAGCAAATATTATATATATATATATATATATATATATATATTACTATGGAAATCCATGCCTTCCCATGTGAAAAGGCATGCATTCTAAACATAAAAAAATATATCTAATGGTGCGTCCCAAATTTTTTGATGGGACAGCTATTTTATTCCATACCGGAATCATCCAGAGTCCAATGTAGGCATGACTTCCATCAATTGGGATTCTAATGTCATAGCAACATTACATCACCCACTTTGAAATTCTAAGCATCTGTTCACGTTCCATCATGTATTCAATCACATAAAAAAAATATGCATGTTGTTAGGAAAAGAAAATCCAACGCACCGTTTCATTGGAATTTCATTTTCCATCCATGCATTTGTGAATATGAAATTCATGCATCCATTGGATTTTCATTCCAATAATATCCATCACATGCGGCTAATATCACGTATACAACATGCAACTAATTTAACGTGCACAGTATGTATGTAATCTAACATAAGTGCTTTGCATACATGCAATCTAATATAACGTTAATTCCATTTGATGCACTGCATGCATGTAATATAATATTCATTTATTCATTCCATTGATGCATGTAATATAATATAGTCGGCTTTCTCAATCTTTTTAGGATCTACTGAGTCCGGCTCCACTTATTATATGCCCCATGAAAGCAATGTTCTCTAGCCAAAATTCATACTTTTTTAATTTAACATATAATCTATTTTCTCTAATGACTTGTAGTACCTCTCTTAGCTGAATAATGTGCTTTTCTCTATTTTTGGAATAGACCAGGATATCATCTATAAATACTATCACACATCTATCTAGGAACTGACAGAATACCCAATTCTATTGAGTCTAACTCTTTCCTTAGCTTGATTTTGATAATGAATATAATTAACCAGCTAAGTTTTCATAATTATCAAATATATGAGTAAAAAGTTAAGGTACTAATAAGTTACTTTCCAAGTGTTGCAGAAATATGTTTAAAAACATATAATTTAAGCTAAGGAAATAACTTCATGAGTGTTGGACAACATATTCAAGATTACATCCTACCTAAAATGCACCACAAGTTTATTTTGAGAGGAAGAAAATCAAGAGAATGCTCTAAAATAACATATTGGAATGCTATAAAAAAATTTCAGAGGCAGCAAAGTAATTTTAAAATTAAGAAAGACAGTTGCAGAGAATATGTCAACGTTTAGAGGATTTAAAATTCATGTTTGGAAGCTCCAGAGCTACTTCAGATGATGGAATCAAGCTTCAGGGGATTTCATATGCATAAGAATACTTCTAGAGACAAGTGAAGTCAAGTTCAGAATATATAAAAGCTCAGAGTATTTCAAATACAAGTCTAAAACAATTTCAGATGAGCTTCATAAGTAAAATATCAAGCATTGGTATGTAAGTAGGAACTCTGAACATAAGAGCCAAGTTCAAAAAAGCCCCATTGAAATTACGTTACGTAAGAGATTTTGAAGCTTATATTAGAAGTACTGAAGCACATAGGCGCAAGGTCAAAGTTTTAAGTCTCTTCAAAGGTGCCGAAGCCTAACTTCAGATGTTCTAAAGTACTATTATAATGCATACTAGAGGCGCTAGTTCAACTCATTCATAACCAACTCAAAATCATAGAATTCCATCTCTTTAGAGGGTCTGAAGTTATTGCTTCAAAGGGTCTGAAGTAGAGAAGAATCCAAATAGATTGAAGACTCTAAATTTTTGAAGGAGAAGCCCACGAACGCATCCCATCCATCAAGTGGCTCTGAAGTCGTGGGAATGCAACAACAGTAAAAAATTTGAACATTCCCTCGCATTTAATAAGCATTGCCTTCTTTAACTGGCAAATTTTAAATCTCAATATAAAAGAAGTAAGTAGAAGACATTCCAGAAGTTAGACAAGTGATCTAAAGAGCATTTACTCAAGCTTTATAAGTTTTCTTCCAAAAATATCAACTTCACTACGGTACTCTTCCAACTGCATTCAAAGCCAATCATTTAGCAAACTCTTGGAGATTGAATCTTCATATTTTTAATTATTCCATGTATTACTTTTGTTCTTAAACTTTATACATTTTGTTTATTAAGAGGCATTTATTTCTATACACATTTTTCTGTTTTATTATTTACAAGCAAAGGGCTTGCAATTTATCATTGAATGGTAAGTAGGGAAACTTAATAGAGTTTGTAAAAGTTAGTTGATGAACTTTGAAAACCGACAAGTGTATTTTTGACCTGAGTAAGCTGAACAAAGTGTTAGTGGAACCTAAGTTTAGTGAGATAGACTAACTCAAAGAAGTAGAGTAGAAACCCAAGAGAAGGCCCAAAACACTATAGAAATTCTGTCTTAGTGTGCTATGTAACTATCTACATTATTTTTTAGCACTACACATGTTGACATAAATGCATGGTTTTGATGACAAACAAAACTTGATTAAAGATTATGTACTAATGGTTGTTATCAAGTTTTAGCATGCAGAATCAAGTTGCAGGTCTTCAAGAAAAATGAAGACAGAAAACATATTCCATGGTGACAAAGCTTGAGCAAGTAAAGAAGCAAAAGGCGAAGTATTGTAATAGACAAAGCATGAATGAAAAGGACTCAACTATTTTCCATTCGTTTGTCAAAATGAAAAACTATATTTGACAGATGCAAGACAATTTGTTTATAATAGAGTACATATACTATAAGCAAGCTACAATTTTTGCCAATGGTCGTCTGATGAGAACAGGCAAAGGCGGAAGAAGTGAAGACCTTTTCAGCAGAACAAAAGACTTTGTCTACTATCAATAGACAAAGTAGAGAAGCAAAAATTATATGGGAAAGTAGAAACTTTGTCTATCTCAAGTGAGCTAATGATCGTCTGATATTGATAGACAAAGCAAAAGAAACAAGGAGCAAGTAAGAGATTTGTAAGTGATCGTCTGTTGTTAACAGACAAAGTGAAAAAATAATTCCATTAGATGAAGGTGTGAAGAAAACCCAACGACAAATCAACACTTCGTCTGTTACTTACAATAGACAAACCCAACAGATAAAATTATGAAGCAAACAAGACATTTATGCCTCTATGGTGCAATAAACAAAGAGCTTGAATGACGAAGTTCGTTTAGCAGCAATAGAAAGAATAATTTATCTATTACTTACAAAAGACAAAGACGAAGGAACTTTGTCTTATGGACAGCTGGACAGATACTTCATCTATCATAAGTAAAAGACAAGCAATGGTCAGAACAAATTGTTGGTCTTCACCCAGATTAATAATGATACTTTTATATTGGTAAAAGTAGTAGCCAATATAGTAATACCTTGGCATGACTTTTTGAGAAACCCAAAATCATCTTCTCTAAGGTCGGCGCTATAGGCATTAGAACATACGAGGAATAAGCAGAAGTCAAAAGATTCAAAATGTGTCAATCAGATTATCTTCTATGATTAATGAAGCTCACCTACCACCAACGACTAGAATTCAAACAACTATAAATGAAGCATCGTTGGAGCAGAAGGAACTAATGAAGCAATTGAAAAAATCATTCAAACTATCTTGAGGGCATTTACTGATCTGAGTTAAACCTTTTACATTCTTTCAAGAGTCAAGAGCCTTGCATTCAAACCTTTCTCAATGTTTGAACATCGCGGAAAGGGGGGGCTCAAGAAGTCAGATCAGGCATAGTAAATAATGAGGAAGAAATAAAATGCGAACGGAACGTCATGACCGGGACTGG